>JAGTJL010000024.1:600000-807403 GCA_020746875.1 Rhexocercosporidium sp. MPI-PUGE-AT-0058
AGGAAATGGCCGAAAAAGAGAGCTTCGTGGGAGGTTTTTTAGGAGCAGAATCGATTTAAAAAAGGGCCTTCTCGTGGAGGAGTCGATAATCTTCAATATACTTACGAGGTTTTTGAGCCTCACTTAATTCCTTTTTAGGAAAAGCTCATGATCTAACGCTATAATCCTGATACATTCGAGAACGATCAACTTCCGTATGTTTTTTAACAAGACGGCGCTCCTTCGCATTCGAGTAAATGGACGATTCGTAGGCTCAAAAAGGCAGGTATTCTTCTACTCGAGCATATAAGTAATTCCCCTAATATAAACGCAATTGAAGGGGTTTAGATGCTAATTCGAGTAGCAATTACAAGAGATTGGAATGCCCCTCATACAATTGAGTGGACCGAAAGAGCGTGGAGAGAGGAATAGGACAAATTCCCTTAAGAGAGGATTCGTGCTTTAATTATTAGGCAAGCTGCAATTAATACCCTTATTTTAGAATGTAAAAGTGGAAACGAATTTCATAATTAGTACTTTTGATTCAATACAAATTATATAATAAGGTAAGTATTTTTAATACTTAGGATTTTGGTGTTCCTCGGCTCGCGTGATGGACCAATCGGCAAAATGGACGGATTTCATTTCGGCTCGCCTTCGTAACGCTTTTTCTACCCAACAATACAGCATCATTTAGATGTGCCCGTAAAACTACTCTCCCAATGTTTACAGCATCTCGGGAGCCGTTCTATTACCCTCTGCAGTACCATTGCACGCCAAATGCGACCATCCCGAGAAAGCGCGCCCAACATGGACGATGGCCAATATTCGATGGATTCAACATGCCAATATAATTCGTGGGCACCCGGGGAACGGCCTATATAGAAACACAAGGGTTCAAAGAAGCACGAGGTTTCCTTTGCTGGCGTAACGGCTGGCGACCTCAAGGCAGATTCGAAAACGCCTCGCAGCCTCGTTTGCTATTTCCCCGCCTCCAGCAACGGTACAACTCCGTTTCTTACAACTTCAACTCGAAGACTTCAGATATGGATCATCGAAGAGAATCCGAGCCCGCGGGGCCGGGCGCGTCAACTACTACCTTCTCATGGGTCGAAGCAACAGATCCTGCGAGCTTTGTCCCGCCAAACCACAACGAGGCTACTACCTACTCTGTGGCAGACGATGTCTCAGTATCTGGGAGAAGCGAAAGTGTGTTCAGCAGCAGCAATACCCTCCGAGTCTACGTTCGAGTTAATGGAGCCAGAATCGTTGTCCCCATATCCCATATGGCTACAGTCGACCAGCTTCATGCAGAAGCCGTCCGACGTGCGGCAAGGCTGGGAAGCACTGTTTCTGTTCAGAACAGTATCCTTCAAACAACTGGCCATAATGCGGCGCTTTTGTTTGGAGAGGATCTTCTCACGGATATTTTAGATACTACGGAGAACCTGACATTTCTGCTCAACCCACTGGATGTAACTTTGACTCAGGTAAGAACGGCAATCCTCCCCCTTTGAGTATCTGACTAACTAACCATCTTCCAAGGCCGCGACCTCCGCTCAAATTCCAAGTCAAGAAGCCGATCATACAACGTCTGCCGACACTTTAATCAATCCCTCATCTACGAATCTGCCAATCCGTATCTCCGGCTTACCTGCGTCGTCGGGTGTTTATGGGAAATGCTCCTCAAAGGTCTATATTCGATGGATAACACAAAGAGCGGCTTTGGATACAGGGTATCTCCGCAATATACCAGTCGACTCATACTCATCCGATGGTACAACATCAGTGACTGAACTCCGAGCCTGGTCCTTCAGCAGAGTTTATGGCAAACAGAATAGCAATGCGGACGCCTGGCCGGACGGCATTGAGGTTGAACTTTTTCTCGGCCATTACTATCTCTCGTCTGGGAGTAACTTGACTGTGGCAGATTTGACGCCTGAAGGCATTAGCCGCCAAGAGCCTCTCAACATCTTCGTGTCAGCGGTACGGAGACCTGCAAATGCTGCAAAGCTTTGGGAAAACTGGGGATTCGAATGTACCGATCGTTCCATTGCTACTTTCATGTCAAGTTTGGAGGTTATGATTCATGATATTACGAAGCGGAATGTCAAGCTTGACAGTCTACTAGAAGTTCTCTGGAACATCACCCACTTCCCGCCCGCTCTATTAGCCTTCAAGCAGCTTTATGAAAGTATTCTTCCATCATCCGGGAAATTCGAGCCAAGCGAAATTCGCGCCCTCGGGATTCTCGCCGAGAGCTTTCGAGAGATAGCCCAGAAGATGGTTCTACCGTGGATTTCTAACAGCCCGGGTTCTTTACTAGAATCTTCCCGCCAACTATTTGCTTGGATTCATACTCTTGCAACACAGGGATCATTCTCTGATGGTGGATCTTTGGCACTCGTTCATGGTGTTGAGCTACAGGATATTACGCTTCGTGATAACACGAACGAGATTCATGGTCGTTTCAAGAACCAGGAATTGGTCAATATTGATCTTGGCACTGGGCTTCCAAAGAAGAAAATCCTCGTCAGTCTTATGAGTCTCTCACACATCGCTCCAAAGACCCTAGCGCTGGCTTTGAATGGCGCAGAAGAGTATCCTTGCAACTATTACTTCCATCTCCCACACAATTCCCAATGATTACTTGAGCACAAGCGAGCTTCATGTCTTCATCCTGCAGACTTTGACAACCTACTTGAAACAACAAATCAAGTCAGTGGATTCAAAATGATCGGCCCCCTGCAATTGGCGAATTGTACGAGCTCTGATCTCCCAATTGTGACATTGGACAGCCAGGGATTTGTTTCCACCTACAACCAGAAGATTGAACTCTGTGCAGATGGTTCATATTACACATGGAACGTTTTTAAAGGCAGAGAGGAAATGTCAGAAACCAACACAGGCCAGTACCTACTTCAAAAGCTCAACCCTATCATGATCCAGCGGAAGAAAGACAAGAACTGGGAAGTAGATGCTTGGACAGAGGCTCATGCCACCAATGACATGGGCAATCCCGATGAAGCTATTGTCATTTTCGTTGATGCAAGTGGGGGTATGGGAGCTGAGATGGGAGCTGGGTGGATGGAAAACCAAGCCACAGCAACTGCAACTAGCACTCAGGCACAAAACCAGATGAGCCGGATGACAGAGGTTAAAGATGTGTTTCGAAATCTCGTCTCGCGAATTTCTGCCTACAACCTCCCCACCCATCTGGGACTGGTGACCTTTTCTAGTCCGTCACAAGTCCGAGTCGCGCAACCTCTCACGCCTGTTCTTCTGAACTTCCAACATTAACTTGATGGAACGGTGCCAGGTGGACCCACGGCAATGTTTGATGCACTACGCAAGGCCGAGCAAATGTTGCTTGCTCTGAAAGTCAAGCATCCTAATATGAAATGCAGAATTATCGTTCTCACTGACGGGCAAGACAACAGTTCATCAGTATCGCCATCTACAATCTGCATAGAACTGTACTTTGCTGATATAGTTCTAGATGCTATTGTAATTGGCACGAATGATACTCTTGACCTCTTTAAAATCGCCAAGCACACGGGGTGGCTACGCATTCTGCCCGAAGACTCGAAGCGCACTCTTCCAGATCTTCCTGTTAGAGACTTTCATCGATATCAAAACTCGTCCAGATATTGTGAAAGTGCCTCTAATCAATTACTACAGCTCAACGCCAAAGTCTGCCGATATGCAGACTCCTTTTGATTTTCCGCCCTGCCGGTCACATTCAAATCAGCACGATCACTTTATCTCACTTCGTGATGCAGATCGCTTTCTCACCAGTATGTCAAGAGCTCCTAGCGCTCCTTCTGGATACGCTGCTTCTGAGGCCACAGCTCGAACCGGCTCTACATGGACTACCGTGAGTACCGCGATGACTGGAACAACGTTAAGTGCATCGGGTACCAGTCGTTTAATCTTAAATGAGGTCAAGACAATGATCGATAATCAGCATGAGTACATTGATGTTTATGTCAGTGAGAGTAACATGGGATTCTGGAAAGTGGTGATGCAAGGTCCACCTGCATCCCCATATGAAGATGGAACCTTTTTGCTTTACATCGAATTTGGAGATCAGTTCCCTCGCAAAGCACCAACAGCTAGATTTATCACCCCAATCTTGCATCCAAATATCACCAAGGTTTGTGACACCACGCCAGGTATCATATATCAATATCACTAACATCCTGTAGCATGGCCGCATCTGTCATCCCATTTTTGATCGAGAATGGACACCAGTTACTCGAGTCTATCAAGTTATCCAGCAACTTTGGGGTATTCTGATGTCACTCGAGGTAATTTCCAATGACTTCTCGCGCTTTAATTGATACTGACTTGGAAATAGGCCCGAGATGCAGTTGACCCTTTGTTCACGCTGAAGTTTTGGACAGACCCAGAGAGTGGTCGCCGTGAGGTTAAGCAATATGTGAGCCATAGAATGGTCATTACTCAGCCGCATATCTAATGCTTTCAGGTCGATCGTTTTGCGAAACCCAATCGCGCCACACATCGCACAGACATTCTCAATGGCGTCAGCTCTTCATCTCCATCGGTAGCATCGAGCACTCCTCCGAGCTACCACACAACCGTGTCTCCACCTGCTACACCTGGCCTCGCAACACATTTGTCTACTCTTCGCCGACCCATCGTCAGCCCAACCACAAGAAGTGGGAGCGTTATATACACCCCATCCGCCACTGCATCTATTGCTTCCAGTGGCCAATCAACCCCGAGAGTTCAATCCCGAAGCTCGAGTGTAGTTAGTGCTTCTGCTGGATTGCTACCAGGTGAGGACAACGATGGTGCTTCAGTTGCATCTTCAACGGAAAGTAATCGTCGTCGTCGGTTCTTCCGTCGCTTTCAGGGACATTGAATGAACGGGAGTGCCAACCCTCTTTTTCTCACGGACTTCCTCTCTTGGGCAAATTATCTCCTTCTGAGTTTATCTCCGCCAATACTACGTCTAGGTCTAATTAGAACTGAAATGAAATTTACATTTTGCAGCCACTCTATGAATTGACATCATTTAAAACTTCGTCATTCTAGTGAACAACACCGAAGAGATTCAAGGAATAAGGTATAGCCCTCAACCAGTCTGCAAATGACTTCGAAGTCGGCTAATCTACAGTAATTTCTAACCTTCGTAACTATCTGCATTATCAAAACACCATTGGCTGTTTTCTATATCCCATTACGCGATCCCTCTCCGTCACCTGTATCCTAAGCTCCTCCGGTATTTGATCCTGCAACCGCTTACTCTTCGTCGAAGTCGTCATCAGCACCTTAATTCGGACATCCGACTCTTGGTCCATGACCAGAGAACCCAACATGCGCAAGAAATACCAGTAGTCCTCATCCCATTTCTCTCTTTCGAATTGTGCCAAATCATCGGCGATGCAAAAGACTGTTGAGCTTCTCGGAACTTGCTTCAGTAGTACCTCGAACATTTGGCATATGGCCTCCATCGAAATCGTTTCGTACTCGGAAGTGAATTTGTCCAAGTCGAAACCAAGTGGTGTCCCGTCATTCCAGTGTTGGAGGAGTTGCGCCAGTAGACTTCTCACTAGGCCGCGGGGACCTTGCATTTCGTCATTCGACGCTACGTGCTGGCCACAGAAGAAGGGCAAAACTATGCTTGTCGAAGTGGCCATTAATAGTTGTGCTATGTTTGCACTGAAGTATGAAATCGGAGACGTTCTTCCGAACTTGGAGGAGTCGAGTTGACCCTCAACATAAAGCAATCCAGTTTCACTCGTTGCTAGCCAATTCTGGAACCGGGGATTAGCAATGATAGTGGCGCCGTAAGACATCGAATTCGAATCGAATTCTCTGCTTTGCTTGAGAATAAAGTCCAGATCACGAATCTCTAGGTCGGGCGAAACCTGGAGCATAGCCAGGAGCTGCTCAGGCGATGATGCCCGAACAGGCATTTCCCTCGCCAGATTCATATCAACCATACACTCCTTTTCCTCATAACGAATAGCTATCACAAATCAGCAACATGATCTTCCCACATCCTGCAGAAGATACCATACCCGAAACAACATCCTTCAACATCTGGAACATCCCATTCTTGCTCGCCAGAGCATCGTTGATCTGTGCCGAGATAAACTCTTTTAAATCCATGAAATTAGAGTCGAATTTTTGACATCGGTCATCGATGCCGCGGACTACCTCGTCCATTGCGGTCACATTTTGGTGGATTCCTTCGACGTGTTCATGGGTTTTCTCGGTCGATTTGTGGACGGCTTTGGTGAGTAGGTAGGTTTCGACTGTGAGACCATCTTGGAGGTTTCGTGCGTAGCTTTCTACAGCTTTCGATTTTGTCTGGATACAGTCCAGCACCTCCTGAATTCGGAAACCTCGAAAGAGACTGGTTACTTTGGCCACTTATGCATCATCAGCATCGCTCACATAATTCGGCTTTCTTTCAAGGCTACTAACAGAACTTTCCGGGCATCAAAATCTCGATGAGTCGGGGGATCGCATCGAAAAGCGTCACTTTCAACTCATCTATGAAGTAATGCAGTTTGAGGTCTTCGGGAAAACTCAAAGATTTGCTGCATGCCATCGCAATGATACCTGGTATATTTTCGAAGGTATCAAGGATGTCTTGTCTGACTCTTTCTCGGTTTTGAGCTAGCTATGTCGATTTCATTAGCTTTGCGGGACTATGGGAGTGAGAGCGGCGCACATGGAAAACAACAGCGAGCCCACCATGCAGAACGCACAGCTCATCTGGTATGGCGTCGAGCAGCGGCATAATTGATTTCGAAATGGTGCTCAATTTCCTCCTTCGACTTGTCAAGAATTTCCCATCTCCTTGTTCACTAGCAACAGCCGCGTCCTCGGCTTTGTCGAGCTCTTTGAATACATCCGCCCAGGAACATTCCACGGGATTGAATTGAAGTTTGCGCCCTTCAAGTCTTCCATATTCTTGGAGCGCTTCCATAAATTCCCTACAAAATATAAGCTTCAATGCCTCCGGAACCCCGCGAGGCTACCAGAATTCACATACTCGTGCTTGTCCATCGCCTCATATCTTGATTTAGATTCGTTGAAACTGGACTCTACCGCAAATGCAGTATGAATACTCGCCATTTCTGACCCTCTTTGCTGAAGATACTGAGTTGCGAAAAATGTAGATTCTTCATCATCTGCCATTTGTTCTAGGCATGATGCAAAAATAACTCACTTGGGACCTCGGTGTCCCAAGTATTTGATATTTTCGCATCAAGCTCGTGCTTCTTGGGAGAGCCTGTTGTCTGAAAAAAACCGACCAATGGTTACTCCAAGATGTTTTGTATCGTGGCACAATCAGCCCCGGGGTATGTCTCACCGTCCAGTCTCGCCAGCCTTGCCTGCAGTCTGCCTTATGATCAGCCTCATACTTTCGCACTCAAGGATAGTATTGGTTCCCGCTCAATATTGGCGGTCATACTCGGGAGCTTCCGCATATTTAACCGCTGGAGAGCCTGGACTCGCCCAGTTGTGGTGGGTGATGACTTGATGCTGACATTTGGCTAGGTACAGGCGTAAGGCTACGCACCCAATACCGTCGAAAAATTCTGGTGAGTTCCTTTCAATCTTTTATCGTGCACTGCGAGCATGTTTTCGCATTATCATTGCAGAGATACATAAAAGGGTGGCCATCATCTGCCCGGGTAATTTGCACGTTATTATTTTTCACTCGTTGAAATACGCGCCAGGCTATCACAACCATGGCTTCCGAGAACGGCTCAAGAAATTATGTCGGAACGGATATGGACCCGGACGAAGAGGATGGGAGCACATCTTATCATGGACAAGTGGAAATCATTCCACAGGTGCGAAAATGTGACCTAGTGAATTTCAAAAATCGCTTCAACGCCGCAGAGGAAGGACTTTACGCTGTAGATGTCCTCGAATTCGATTCTCTTGTGGATCAAGAGGAGTTACAAGAAGGCTATAAAATTCGAGAGATTGTGTTGAAGAATCGGGTTAAGGCTAAAACCAGGACTTTGAATTCCAAGCCGAAGCTATTTGAAAATGGGGACCCGTCGAAATTCAACACGAACTCACCACAGGTGATCGCCCCCGGAAAGTCTAAGACAAGTTTTATTTCGAGAATCCGGATACAAGGACCAGCAATACTTTCGATCCTGTCTAAGATCATGCAAGAATCTTGGGGCAGTCGACCCCGAACATTTATCCGACCATTCAGCCCCCTGATTTATTTCCATCCCCAACTCGTTGAGTTTCTCCGAGAGCTGGAGCTTAGGTGGGGCCATCACGATGAAGGTTCAAAGTCGTCTGGAGCTCAGGTTGAAAAAGATAACCTATCCAAGCATGCACATGATGGAGACGAAGCGTCTTTGGATGACAGTCCCATGGCGCTAGCAGAGTTGAGGTGTTATGTCGAATTCATGACCAACGAGATTCTCCCTCTGTATTCTCAATTTGAAACTCTGAACGAAAAGTCAACTAGCAGGATGCGATTTCACGACTTGTGGTACCTCTTCAGGGTCGGTGAGCTGATCTATAGACCAGTTGGCGGAGGTGGAATCCAAGAAATCAATGGCTTTAGTCTTGGTCAGAGGACCTGGCGCGTTTTTGCCATCCGGCATGGAATTACTTCATCAAATAATCGAAGCCACATCCGAGATAATGATGGCGAATTTTTTGCTTTCGAAGTCGACTGTTACTATATCGACTACACGGGAGAAGAATACTGCGCAGTTGTGGAGACATTTAAGATCCACGCATATGAGGGGGAACGTCCAATAAAATCTTTGAGGGTTTTCCCTTATCGCTTTCTGAGCAACCATGAAGAGAAATTGGAGATGCACAAAATGTATGGGAAGAGATTTCTGGAGCGAATCGATGAGAAACACTCGGCATATAATTGGTGGACTGTGATTCGGACCACGACTGGGGACCCGACCACCGACGCAGAGGGCAACGAGCTCAAACGATCTGACTACATCGATAGTGAGGTTGTTATCGATTTCGTCGAAGCATTTCAAACATGCCCCTCTTGGAAACCAACGCCATCTATTTTGAAGCCGCAAGAGCCACGCAAGTTGACTATCATCGACGATCTGCACACAAGCTGGTGGTCCGATTCCCGAAGGACAAAACTTTTAGCGGAGACAACAGAAATCATTCTCCTTCGATCTGGGATCAGTGAATACGAGCGAAATAAGAATCTCACAGAGGACCATTTCCTAGATAATATTCGAAAGAATGGCCAGAATGGACGTTTGACAACGCGGGAGTATCTCTTGGACAGCGACTTGCCACTACTACCTTGCAGAGTCTTTGGGTACGCACTGCGAGATCGAAAGTTTGTGCAACTGGACGTATATGGACTCAGCCCTGTCAAGATATCTCGCGATGGCTTTGACTGCCTGAAAATCAAGCCCGACCATAAGAAGGTGATCAGTTCATTGGTCGAAGATCATTTCATGAAGAAGAGCACCGAAAGAAAGGACGGAGTAGAACGTATGTCTCTGGATTGGATAAAGGGCAAAGGTAAAGGCCTGTTCATCCTGCTTCATGGGGTTCCAGGTGTTGGAAAGACTGCTACTGCTGAGGCTGTCGCCCAAGCAAGTGGGAAACCCCTGTTTGCCATCACGTGTGGTGACCTGGGGCTGACCCCCACTGAAGTGGAACTAGCTCTAAGGAGAATCTTTCGTCTTGCTAATGCCTGGGATTGCGTCTTGCTTCTGGACGAGGTTGATACATTTTTCTCTCAAAGGTCGAAGGGAGATGTGACTCTGACCAAGAATGCGCTGGTATCAGGTAAGGGATCCATCCCTATTAAATCAACGCTCAGTCATCGAACAATCTCCCCCGTTTTTAAATGAATCAGACTTCCACAGATACTGACAGATGCCGGATACTAGTATTTTTGCGGGTCCTGGAATATTATGACGGTCTTCTTTTTATGACGACCAACCGTCCCGGCGCCGTAGACGAAGCATTCAAATCCAGAATACACCTCACGTTATACTATCCGCCCCTCAACAAGGAGCAAACAATAGATATCTGGAAGATGAACATCCAACGTCTGCGACAAGTAGAAGAAGAAAGATGTAAGGACACAGATCTGCAGCCCCTCGAAATCAATAGAGACGAGATTCTTTGGCTTGCTGCTGAGAAGTTCCACGAACGTAATGGAAAGTCCCCTTGGAACGGCCGCCAAATCCGTAACGCGATCCAGATAGCCTCATCACTGGCACATTTTGACGCAAGGAGGAATAAAACCCAGCCAAAGTTGACCACAGAGCACTTCCAAATGATACACGATGTCACAAAAGACTTTAATGATTTCATGCTGGAGACAGTCGGGAAAACGGATAGCGAGTTAGCTTTCGAACGCGGTGACCGCTCTGATCATTGGATTAGGGAGGATCCAAGAGCGACACCTGTTCAGCATTATGCTCCAGCGCCTTTGTTCACTCCAGGCGCTTCTCAGTTTGGGGGAGGAAATGGTATAGGACGGCGAAATCCATCCATCACAGGACGGCGGCCGAGTAGCTCCTTCGATAGAAGCCCGGATGAGCCGCCCAACTACTCCAGGGTACGAATTCCATCTTCTAATCACACAAGTCGACGGCAGCTGTCCTTAGCACGGCCTCCAAGCGTCCCCTTCAATCCTGGATCGGAGCTAGAGTTCGGGCATGGTGATCGGGACCCGCGAAGAGGATATTCTAGTAACAATGGGTATGTTGTTAGCCAAGGAAACGAGGACATATCACCGCATGATACATACGAGCTCGATGATCCTAGAAGAAATTACGCCGATCGAAAACATGGGCTTGAGTCGCCTGAATACGAACACCGGACTTCGTTGAAGAAAAGAAGGGATGGGGGTTTCGAGGATTTTGAGAACAAGCCTTCGTAAATAAGCATTCACTCAACAGCGGGCATAAATAATATCCTGAATTGGAAACTGTCTCGGAATGCGTCATGTAACACACTCGATATTTAGGGTTGATGCGGCCAATAGAGGGTGGCTCCTCTATATTTAAATATCAAATCATGTGTCACAGTGATTTCATGTGCCCCGTGGACCGACTGAACTGGCCCCCTTGATCTAAACGAAAGAAATATCGACTATACCCACGCTGGTTGGATTATCCACAAACCCAATCGCACCAGAATCTCGCTTCCCACCGCCCAAGCATGGTCATGCTTCCTTCCTCGTCGGATAACCTGCTAATGCTAGACCAATTTGACCATCTCAAACTTGTCTTCGAGATCCTTCATAGCTTCTCCCTGCATAATGCCATGAATATACGCTTCTCCGATCAACAAGTAAGTCTTCTCCTTTCCAGCCACAGGTCTCAAAATATAAGGTACATCAGCACCAGAAACAAGCATGATAACATCCCCTACGTCTAAAGAATCTGCGCCGACGCCAAGAAACCCCTTTGCAGTTTTGAATAATCGTCTTCCATCATACACATCGTCAAAATAATACATGAATGGCATTATAAGTGACTCCACGGAATTGTCTCGAACTGCTGATCGCCATACGAGACTAAGAAGGACCGAAAGAGCCATCGTTTTCTCCACCCAGTTGGCCATCTCCTCCCACACTTCTTTCAGGGAGTATTCCGGGCTTTCATGACATTCGATGAACGCTTGAACTCTCCCCAACATATTTTCCTGGACGTCATCTAGTAACGCCTTGAATTCCGGATCGCTTCTTCCCGAAGGCTTTCTATTTGCGGTCCACAGCCTTGTGAAAAGACTTTCCCTCTCTTTTGAGATTTTCATCATCACACTAGACTTTATGCACAGCCATCGTATGAAGCTCGGTATAAGCTGTGGCGGTGAAGGCTTGCCCGCAAACATGCCAGCGAGAAGCGTATGGCACAGCACCACGATGGATGGCTCCCCGGTTGGTTGATATATTTTCCCCAGACTTGTACCTATATCCAATGTAAGGCCCATTTTCTCTCTACTTACGGGTGGTGCAAATCTGGGTCTATTTGGCCATTCTTCATAAGAGAACTCGCTCCAGCCACTGCTGCTTTGAACCCAAATACTTTCTCCTGTAGAAGTGATGACATCAAACTGCGCAGCTTTTATTGACAGCATATTGACGTCGGAAGTGATGTCGAATCGACTGATGGATGATGATGCCGTACCGAATGAGTCGCTTTCTGAGTATCGTAAAGGCTTGGGTCTCAATTTGACGCTTAAATCCGGTACCCATGACGGCAAGTCTGTGATCTTCGATGGCACACTGCCAACGAGTGATAGTGTTCCAATATCTGTCTTACTATGGAGCAAGGTCTTTGCAAAGCTCCCATACACATGTGCAGCCGTTCCCGTGACATGAGGTATCTCAGTATTTATCAAAGAATATGATGCATATACTTTATCCTTGGGCTCGGTCACAGCGTGCGTTCTGACAATGGCCGTATACTCTTCCAGTGACCAGCGAACGCCTTTTCCGAAATGATACCTACTATTCACCAGAGCTGGGATGGCCAACAAATGGGAGTATTCCCATAGAATGTCGCGCACATTTGCGGCAGTCATCGCATCTGTTTGATAGAATTCCATCAACCACTTAGTGGCATTCAACACGGCAAGTGGATCAATCTCCTTGGAACCCATACACATCACGACATTCTTAGCCAGCAAAAACTCCTGTAGTGTCCAGGTTCTAGTGAACCAGCCTCGTCGAAGGACTCGCAAAACAGCCACAGCGTCTGCATGTTGATCTGCTCGATTGTCCATGCTCGGTATAGAGGGAGTCCTCTTGGCTGGGGTAAATCCGTGCTGGATGGGATGGAATGTGCGTGGAAGCGATGCCCCTGTATCTTTAGCCAAAGTGAAAAGATCTGTTTCAGGATGGATGCTTGCAGGAGGTCCTGAGGTTGGTAATTTCGCCATGACTTTGAGAGCGAGTTCATGGATGATTGATGATTTCCCCAACCAAACGAGAACATTCTCCGCTGAGCCATAGATGCGACCCATCATCGCGATTTGCGTGAATTTATCGGCTGAGTCCTCTTGGTCAATACAAACTCGGTCTATCCAGAGGGGACGAAAGCGCTTTGAGCGGCGGAATTGTGCCAGCGCATGATATAGATTTGATTGAACTTTCAGAACGGCTCCATTGCATTCGATTGGGCGTTCTCGGGGCTCCTTCTCATCGGGAGTTGCTGGATCGGCTTTCCAGGTATACGAAAGGGCATCAAAGCTCGGTTCATCATCCAGGCTGACTTCAAATACCTCACACTGGATGGGATCGTTTTCAAGCCCATCTTTGATTTTCAAGAGGCGTATTCCACTGGGTTTCGTGACTTTGTTGTAGGTGAAATCCTTCAGTTTCTCAATCTAGTAATATAATTTAGTTAGCCCAATTTGGAAAGCCTCAACATCCACCACCTGGGCAAACATTTTCACCTTTTTCTCATTGCGACTGCGATCATATTTTTCTTTGGCGATTTGTAGTGTCTTGACAGAAATACGGCTGAGGCCAACGGACAGTAGATCTTCGCGCATTGCATCCAGATTTTAGTAATTCAAATGGGGCTTGAATAAGTATTTGTTTGCATTAAATGAATTTATTGTGGGCGGAATGGAAGGAGAGAAAACTGGATTACGTAATGATCTTTTTGGAAAACGCTGTCGGTCGTGTGGCTTGGACCTGCATATTCCTTACATAAGAATATGCGGTGTGCATGATGACTTATTTCTCGTGATATTATAACTTCTTAGATTAATGAGCTAAATTTAATTGAAAGTTGAAAGCCTCACAGTACTTCTGAATAACCTCACCCATACTAATTTCTCAGATTAACACAGACTGGAACCAACTTCTTGCAGGGCTAGACTTCACACCATATCGACCTTCCTTGGCATTATCAAAGGCAATCTCAAGTCGATCAACTTGTACCATAATCTCTGGAGAAAGCTCCGTAGCTGTTTTGGCGAGCTGATTCACGATTGAGATTGTCGGCGTCGGCCTCAACAGCGAAATACTTTGAAATTAGATCTGAGCCTTTCTTCCTTCGAGCTTTTAGGGATCACACTTGTTTCCCCTCTGAACCGCCCAACTCAAGACAAGCTGCACGATAAAGTCAGTATGTCTTGTTTTCTTTCTTTCTTTGGATGAAGAAACTGGATTGCAGGCGGAGGTAGGGTCGAGCGCTGTCATTCCATCTAGGCGAGGGACAACTCACTTGGGCTGGTGTAATGTCCACACCTGCGATCTTTTGGGCCACAGGATCGCTCGTGACGTTCAATTGCGTGGCTCTACTGATTGTAAGTGGACCCCACGCCGTGGTGTGAATATTCTAGCGGAAGTTAAAGCATTAGCTTATGAATTCTACGACAACAGCTGCATAAATGTACCTTTGATTTACACCACTCTATTCTATCACCCTTCGGGTGGTAGGGAGTCGCTGGAATCTGATTTACCGCAGGTGGAATCCTGGCACTATCTCACTTCTTCATGAGCTCCACTCTGACATAGTATGGGGCTCTTAAAGAACCTACATGAAAAGTATCTCTTCCAGTTGCGGTTGAGTGAAATTACTGACGCCAATGCTTCTTACTTTTCCAATCGTAACAAGGTCTTCCATCACTTGCCAGGTCTTTTCCAAAGGGATCTGAACGGTCGGTGTTGATCTATTCTCATCCTTTGGGAATGGTGTGTAGGGGTCCAGTTTCACAAATGACTGCGGCCAGTGGATCTTTGTTCCTGTCAGTAATTACTTGATTGGGAGGGACGAAGTGGATTGCTTGCTAAGTAGAGATCGACATGATCAGTGCCAAGGTCTCTCAAGGTTCGATCAAGAGCCGGCTCTACATCTTTCGGATCATGTTCAGTATTCCAGAGCTTGCTCATTATCTATTCAATGACATCTCAGTTCGGTAATTAATGAATTTTGCTTCTAGCAACTCACAAATAATTCATCTCGTGATATGCCACTTGCTTTAATACCTCGATCAACTGCGGCTTCGTTTTGATAGACTGGCCCGCAATCAATGTGACGATATCCAATTTCAAGTGCGTGGTTAACGGTGCTCTCAACCTCAACTGGATCTGGAGCCTCGTCTGTGTAGGAGAACTGTAAAGATAATTGGTTAAAAACAATGTTGCGAAGTAGAATCGATAAATGTTTGCTTACTGATGTTCCAAGTCCAATGACGGGCATCTGATAGCCTGATGCGAGAGTCACCGTTTTTTTGGTTATCGATGCTAGCCATGGCCGGCCGATTCAAAGCGATAGTGAATTATTTCAAGAGGTTGCCAAGAGGGGTTGTGCAGAACTTGGGGGTTTTGAGGTGCAGCGCCTGGAAATTGCACTACTGCAGCTTATTAAATTCATGTAAGTGACTGGCAAACCGGAAGCAGAACCTCCATTTCCTGTCTGGGTTGTTCAGGGGCCAAGCGAGGTTCAAGGGCCGACTTGGGAAATTTCCAACAATGGTGTAACAGCCATACTCGCATGGAAATGTTCTCATGACACTTTCCATTTCCGTCTCTGGAACTGAGCTGCTGCCTCTTTAACCTGAGCCGAGGGTGAGCATTCCTGAGCTCGGCCTGAGCTCGGCCTGAGCAACCTGAGCACACGGCAGAGTCAGCCTGAGCATGCACTGAGCGGCCATTTTAGCTCCCAAAGGGGCTCGTTCTGGCTCTCTTGATGCTCGGTTACACTTTCCTCGTCTTATTTTTAAGCACAGATCTTATTTTGGCTCCCTTGCGACCGAGATTTCTCTGGAACTATTTTTAAATCTACATTCGCTTATATACACGTGATATATAGTTCAGCCTCATCATTCCATAACGTCTTCTAATGTCCATAGGAGGAATTTTATATAATACGAATTTCAGTGGCATTTAATTTACCTCTATTTGCTTTGGGCCTTTTATTACTAACTTTTCTTGCATATTTCTTTTTTCTTCCTCCTAGTTTTTGTTCTGCTTGTAGAAGGCGAAGGGTCAAGGTGCTCTGAAGGCGAGTTTGATTCCTGTGCTATTCATGCACATATGATATTACTTCGGAAAGGGGCTTATACCAGTTCTATCTCGACGGATAATTGGAATGAGGATGATTAGTTCCCCAGTTAGTCGTCATGAGATTCATGCAACTGCGAGATTGCCTTAGCAAAAGGATACACTAAAGCTCAGAAGAGGGATCATGCATGCTATGTAAGGGACAATCGTATCAGCGGGACTGAGAAAGGGAAGATCGCCAGTGGCCAAGCCTGCTAATAGCGACATTATGTAGCAGTGATGCCGTGTCAGGGAGTAGTCGCACCAGTGTCCAGCGGCACTGGAAGATTCATGTAAATTCTGGCAAGGCAGAATCACACCAGCGGCACAGGTTAGTGACAAATGCGTGCAGGACCAGCTGGGCATGGATCAAACAGAGGTGGAGATTCATGCAACGGCAATGCCGCGTCCAGAAGGGGTCACACCGAGGGTTTGTGGCACTAGAAGAGCAAGGCAGAATCACAGCAGCGGCACAGTTCACTGACAAAGGGGGCGCGAGGTTGCTGGTATGATTTCTGTGACCGATCTCATTCATGCAAAGGTTCAGGATATCTAGACGGCGGGGCTCTGCCTACGCTCAACTTCCCCCTCTTTGTTACGGCTGGTCCCAGGGTGATACGGCACGCGTCCCTTGCAGAGGCAGGGGAGCGCAAGACGTCAATTGCTAGAGGCAGGAGACAGTAAAGACAGTTGTATTTGGACCTAAGACTACGCTTGGTATCTAGAAGAAAAGACAAGGAGAGAAAGGAAGGTCTGGAGAGGTTCCAGCATATAAGCTCCAGACAATCTACACTAGTCCCAATACGGTAAGGTCCGCTTATCACGTGTTAGTCGGCCCTTAGTTCTACCCTCAGTTCTACAACTCCTTAACTCTACAGCTCCGTAACACTCTTGCATCAAGTGACGGGTTAAGCTGAGCCTTAGTACAATCTCTTCCTTGATACAATCTCGCTGCTGCATAAACCTGATTATAATTATCATGTGCTAGTAGTTTCAAGCCCGCTCGAAAGAAAAATTAATATAAATAGCGGCTATATTATTATCGCTTTTTAATTTCGTATATTTTTATAAAATTTTAATTCGGGCTATACAATAAATTTATAATATAATTATTAAAATTACTTTTATTTATATTTTTTAATTTATTTATATATTTGAAATATTTAATAATATATAACGTCCCACCCCACCATTCCGCCCACCTCGCTTAACTCACCGCTGTAACGACACTAGCCAAGAGAGCGGTGTAAGAGGTATATAGTAGTACTTTAGCTAAGGCTATCGAGAGCTAATAAGTCTAATATAAAGGAAACAAGAAGATGAAGAAGGAAAGAGGGAATAAAAGGAGTATAAGTTCATATATATATAAGCTCCTCCGAAACCCCTCCGGTATTAGTCCGACTCGGCATGACTTAGTTACCTTTAAACCCCTGGATTCCCTGACTCGCTAAGAAGCTCCTAAGTGCACTTATCGTCATATTACCCCCCTCTTAAAAGAGAGATTATCCTCAATCTCTAATTAGTCGTAATTTAATATTATTGCGGTGCTAAAGGCTCTTATCCGAGGTCAAGCGAGGTTACGCAAGCGTAAGCGAAGTCCTATATAATAACAAATAACATATTATAAGAAAGCGAGCTTTTATTTATTTAATTAATAGAATAAGCGTCCGAATCTAGTCCGTTACCTATCGTATTATGCTGCTTTAGCGCTATCGATTTGTTTACTTATATTAGCGCATATATACGTCAAACTTTTTAAGGAGTTAATTCTTCTTCTTTTAATAATATATACTTCTCCGTAAATTACCCTAAATTATCGATCTACGCTATATAATTACTAATACGTACAATCAGTTAATTAAAATAAACAAATAATAATAAGTAAATGAAATCCCGTGACTTTTATAACAAAATCCGAATTCTGATTATAATAATGCTTCTTCTAACCTTATCAAGAGCTTTAGCGGCGGCTTACTACAACTACTGCGTGCGCTGCGTGCGCCGGATGGCGAAGGAGCCGGGCTACTTTTGTCACTTCGACAAGAGTGGCTTAAAGAAATATACTTATTACATAACTTAAAAGGGATCTTGCCGCCTTATAAATTAAGGTCCGAAAAACTTCTAAAACAAGTCTAATATTAATACTTTTGACTTTTTAGCTTCCGTAGTTTATAAGCCCGGAGTACGACGCGTTATTAATAACTGCCGATAATACGAAAGTCTAAGTTGCCGCCTCGTCGATCGACGAGGTATTACTTATAGCAACCGCGGAAGCGCTTAAGATTATAAAAGAGCTAGGGTTTGCGGTATTAAAGGAGACTCGGGCTCTTCGCCATATTATATTTAAGCAATCAAATAACGTTATTATAAGTCGTTGAGTTTATTATAAGTAATATCAATATTTAATACTTAAAAGCCTTATTAGAGTTCTCACGGGTCCTCGCCACTTCGGTAGTTAAAATAGCTCGCCGTAGTAGTAATATTAATAATAAGGAAGGAGAGGAAGATAAGGATGAGGATATAAGTATAGCTTGTCGCCGCATACGTCGTAGTAATATTAAGCGTAAGGCGGCTGTTGCTACTACTAAGAAAAAGAAGAAGAAGAAAGAAGTTTGGCCTCTCTTATAAAGAATTAAATAATAAGCTGACCGAGCCTTTATTAAAAGAAAAAAAGGATTCTTTTAATAAAGATTAAAAAGCCTTGTTTCGGATTAGTTTCGGTAATCCTTTATAGCTATTATCTTTTTCAAACTCTTATGCGAAAGTAGCCGTCTATAATAAAATCGGTAGCTAAGTCCTTATTAAAGTACGATCGCAAGGCCCCGTTAATACTTTAAATCAAAAGATAAATAGCTATTAATTAACGTTATCGTTTTACTATTTCGGAAGGAAGTTATAATCTATTATCTTCTAAGTAACTATAATCGTCTTTCCTTAATTCTTAAGCCTTAAGCTATTCAGACAGGTTCTAAAGTAATCCCGGTTTATTAAAATACGCCGTATAGAAATCTCTTAATTTATAAGGCGACTCTATCAAATCGGAGGCATTATATTATTATAAATCAGAGTTATAGCCTAGCTATTTCACTTAATATTTAAGTACGTTACGGTATAATTTAACACTAAGGATTTCCTCGATTTCCTATTCTTCCTGACTCTCGATAACCTCTAAAAGAGGTTTTGGCGTCTCTTAACTTAATAAAAAGTCTTTCGGGTCTTTAAAAAAGAGTTTTAATATAAATACGTTATATATTTAAGAGCTTATAAGTAATTCTAACTTATAAAAGTAGCTTACCTTCTTCAGAATTTTAAAAGGGCCTTCTTATTAATTTGCAAGCTTACGATTAAGATAATAGCTCTTAAAGTTCTTAATTAATAAGAAGACCTCTTCTCCAACTTCCTAGTCAATAGGCCTCCGTTTTTAATCCGTTGCGCGAGCTATATAGTCTTAAACGGCTTATATATTTCCTTTAGTAATTTTCCACGCTTATTTTATACGTTAAGCTAACTTCTTTACGTCAGCGTAATTAAGCTTTTCTAATAAAATAATAGCTTTAGGCGTCTTCTAGTCCCAGCTATTACGTGATTCTATGCCGAATTTAAGCTAATACGGAGTTATATTAATAGATTCGTAAGATAAAAATATTTGAGCTTTATTAATTAAAAGTATTAATTTATTCTAATTATCTTAATAATAAGTAACGAATAATCTAAGTCTTTAATTAATATAGCGATTTATAATCTCCGTTTATTTATTTATCTTCTTATAATAAGTTATAAAAAGCTTAATCTTAACGCTAATAATACGACAGAATTCTTTCTAAAAGAAAGAGATAAATTAAGCGCCGCGATCAGATATAATCGTCTCCAGAATATATCTAAATCAGTAAATTTATTAAATAAATAATTAAGTAGTACTACAAGCGTCGATATCTTAATAATAAAGAATTATAATAAAATCCTTTTCGAGGCAATTAATAAATACTAAGATTCGGTTAAAACCGTATTTATCCTTTAGAAAATCCTTATAATTTATATATAAGTATTATATAAGGTATACGAGAATAAGTAAAAGATATAAAAACCTTTATTACTTAGTTTATTTAAAATAAAAGTATTAACAAGCTTTATAATTTCTTATATACCGGATATAATCCGAACCCATTCCGAACTAGTAATACTTAAGAGCAAAGAACTAGTAAGTCTTCTTTTTATTTAAATACGTTATAAGCGACTGATTATAGGCTTCTCGGATCAGTCTAATACACAGCGAGGTATTCCTTTATACATATAAACGGCCTTTAAAATATAAGAGTCCGTCCGTTATTATATAATCTTTAAATAAAAACTTCCGTTCTTTTATAAAAGACTCGCGGTTATCTTAATAAAGCTTCTTAATAAAATCAAATAAAGTTTTAAGTAACTTTAGAGTCGAATCGTCAATAACGTCTTCCGCTTCTAAGAAAAGAAAATAAAAAGAAATAACGTTAATTATAAACTTATTTGCTAACTCCATATTAATTCTAAGATTAAAGCGATTAAGCGCAAATAAGATTTTAAATCAGTTATCTAATTTCACTTTCTCTTAAACTTTTAAGTCTTACTTTCTCCGGCTAAGAATATCAGCCTTTTAATTTTATTTATTTAACGTATATATAATCTGGAAATTAAAATTAAATAAAAATTCCATCCATCGAGCCTGCTTGCTTATAAGGACTTTTGTCGTTATAAAATACTTTAGGAATCGATAGTCCGAATATACTCTAAGTCTAGTCCGAATAGATATGAATTCAGGACGTTACTTATAAAATAATCTTATAATCGTATAAAATTCTTTATCGTAGATTTCTTAATTAAGTTTATAGCTATTCAAGACGTGGGAATAAAATCTTAAGAGATATTATAATCCGTTAACGTATTATTAAGAAACTACGCTTGTAATTACTTTATCAAAAGCGTTAGTTTTTAGTCGCGTTAGTAAGTCGGGGTTAAAATAGTAAATCTTCTATATAATTAATAATTAATTCCGTAATTCTTTAAAAGCCTTTTTATACTTTTCCGTCTAATTCCAGGGGATCGTAAGTCAGGTAAACGTAAAGAAAGGCTTCGCAATAAGTCTAAAGTTGCGAATAAATTATCGGTAAAAACCGTAAAAACTTAAGAAAAACTTCGTTATTATAATAATCTTTAAGTATTTCTAATTCCGTAATAGCTTTACTTTTTCTAAGTTAGCTTTAATTCTTTTTATAATTATAATATAACTTAAGTATTTAATACGAGTAACGTGGAATTCATACTTCTTAATATCGGCTTATAAGCTAGCTTTTATAAGCCGTTTTAAAACCATTTTAACGTATTTTTTATATTCTTCTATCGATTTCAAATAAATCAAAATATTATTAAGGTATATTATATAAAAGTCGTTTAAATAATCTAATAATACGTCGTTTATATAGCGTTAATACGTGCTTAATTCATTATAGAGTCTAAAAGGTAATATTTTATATTTATAAATCCCATACTTAGTGCAGAAGGTCGTATACTTTTCCGACTCGGGGTTTATTCGGATGCGATTAAATGCGGCTTAAATATCGAGTTTAATAAATACTTTAGCTTTCGATACGTAAAAAAGGAGCTCGTCGATTCTCGGTATAAAGTATAAGTCCTTCCGCGTTAGCGTATTCAGACGACGGTAATTAATATAAAAACGTAACCTTTTATCGCTCTTTTTTATAAAAAAGACGAGAGAGATAAAAGGACTTTAACTCGTCTTAATAAACTTTTTATTAAAGTTTTCTAAAAGGTATTCTTTTAATACTTTTAATTCCTTTATTAATTAACGATATAAAAGAGAATAAGAATCAGGTAATAAAGCCTTTAATTAAATCTTATAATCGTAATATTAATAAGGTAGTAAAACGTTTAACTCCGTCTTAAAAAATACTTTTTTAAAAAGTTAATATTACTTTGAAAGCTTTTCGGCTATAATCCGGAAGGTATTTAAATCCTTTTTTTTATATCTTTTCTATAAGACTCGGTCTATTTTATAAATGCTAATTATAAAAAACTTAATATTCTTACTTTTTATATTAAAATAAAATACGTTTGCGTTAATCTTATAAATAAAGAAAGGAGTTTTTTACGGAGTTATAATAAGTTCCGGGCGACGACGTAATTATAAATAAGGCTTCCTTGCCTTTGGTTTTCCGACCGGCTTTAATAATAGGGGTTCCGGAGCTATTTCTGGCTCTTATTCCTTAAAGGGATTCTCCGGTAACGTTAATACTTATATATAATTAATAGCGAATTAGTAATATCGTCGTTTTTAATTAATTTAGTTTATAATTAAATTACGTCAGTTAATATCCAGCTAGTAATAGTCAGTAATTCTTGCTTTAGCTTTAGTAAGAAGCGATATAACTAGCTCTTTCGTCTAGCAAGGAATCCGTAAGTATGCGGAAGGCTATATAAAACGGTTATTAACCGAATCGAGTTTGACGCGAAAGCGTCTTATTTATTTAACGCTAATTATTATATCTTAATTTCCTAAGTTAAGTATAATAAAAGAGCAGTTATATACGCGTCTGCCGTCTATTATTAAGTAAAGACGCATATAATAAAAGGCGTAGCTTCATACGGAATTCTAGAAACTACAAATTAAGATAATATAAAGAAAAAGTAGAATCTTTATTCCTAAGGCCTTCGAAAAGCGCACGGAAAAGGTCTGATTTATAAAAAAGTAACCGTTTGCTCTAATATCTACTAAAGCGGAGAGTGCAACGTTATATCTATTTATATTAATAATATAAAAGACTAAAAATTGCTTTCTTCTTATAAAAGAGTTTAAATTAAGCTTTAATAAATCATATTTACGTAAACTTAAGAAGGAGTCTTTCCTTAAGCCTCTTCGTTTTCCTCTATTTATCCTTCTAATAACTCTTCCTACTCTTCTCTTAATTCTACGCCTTCTTCCTCAATTCCCTCGTCTACGAGCTGAACCTTAAGAGTCTCGAGGCAGTCGCTCTTATAATAACTAAATTTACCGCAATTATAACACTTAACTAGATTATCGCTTATAAAAGTCTAAAGCCTTAAATATATAAAGCTTTAGCGCGGTAGAAAAGGAGTAAACTATTATTAAAAAGTAAAAGAGCGTTAAAACGAAGTTAAAGAAGATTAATAGGCGAAAGTAATTCTTTAAGTAAGCGTTTAAATAAAAGAAGTAGTCTGACCCGAACCGGACGGCTTCCGGGTCATATTCGGGGTGCAAATTAAAATGAAATTTAAGTTAAGCATATAATTCCGGCGGTTCTTTAAGTCTAGCGAAATAAAATAAGAAACTATTTTATTATAATTATTCTCCTAAGTTAATTTAATAATAGAAGTCTCGTCTCGTAGCTTAAAAAAGAGTTTTTATTATATATAAAAGAATTATTCCGACTTAGCGACGTTACCTTAAATAGCAGCGCTTTAAAATCTTGCTTTAAACTCAGTAAAAGTCTCCTTAAAATAAAAGTCTATATATAAATCGTAAAAAACAGACCGGAACTCGTCTACTTCGTAGCCGATTAAGAAGTAGGATTTTAAGAATATAATCATCTCCTTAGCGGTCTTAAAGAAATAGGTTTCCAAAAGGTATTAAAGTTTTAAATAAGATCGTACCGTTCCGGTAATTAATCCTTAAACGAGAGCACGACGAGCTCTTTCCGTTAAATAAAGATCAGCGTTAATTTCTAAGCGGTCTTAAACTAAAGCACGTTATTATTTAAACGAGAAGTCTAAGCTATTATTTAATAAAATAATCTTCTCCGTTAATTAAATCTTAGAAGGCTAAAACGAGCCTAAATAAGCTCCGAGAGTAAGAAAGATATAACTCCTTAGCAAACCTTTATTAAATTCTACTAATCGGAGTAAAAGAAGAGTAAAGGTTCGTAAGCGACTCTAAAGTAGTTCGGAAAGCTCGGAAGGAATAAGGTTTTCTTCAGGATCGTCGTTAGGTCGTACTAAATTAAGCTAAAGAATAGCAAAGGCTACGAGTATAGCCTTAATTCTAATAAAGTTAAATTAAAGTTCTCTCTACTTATTTGCCTAATCCTTAGTTTAATTATTAATAGCTTAAAAGAGTCCTTTCAAAACGTTAAGGTTATTATAATCTATATCGTCCCGAGCTTTGCTTTTATTCTTTTGGGTAGCGACGCTAGTTTTAAGAAGCGAGGCAGTAAGTATTTCTGAATCAGGAGGCGCTCCTAAGGAAATCGTAATAACTAAAGAACCTAATCTAATAAGTTCTTTAGTAATTAATTAAAATATAATAAGTCTTAATAAAAACAAGTATTTAACTCGGGGCAGATTCGAGGCGAGTTCCGTACTTAAATAATAAGGTTCCGGGTATAATAAAAACACTTCCTTAAAATCTGTTTATAGCGGCCTTTATACGAAGGAGGTTATTTAAAGCGTAGTCAGCGAAGACTGCTCCAGGCGTTACTAGTTGCGAAGTACTAAACTAAACCCTAATTCCTAATTATTAAGAGATCTCTGGAATCTTAATTCTTTGAAATATTAATAACTAAATCTTTAATAAGGTATTATAAAGCCGTCTCCGGCGGAAGTGATCTTCTTATTTAATATAATAACACTAGCCAAAAGAGCGGTATAAGAGGTATATAATAATACTTTAGCTAAGGCTATCGAGAGCTAATAGGTTTAATATAAAGGAAACAAGAAAATAAAAAAGGAAAAAAGGAATAGAAGGAATATAAGTTCATATATATATAAGCTCCTCCGAAACCCCTCCGGTACTAGTCCGACTCGGCATGACTTAATTACCTCTGAACCCCTGGATTCCCTAACTCGCTGAGAAGCTCCTAAGTGCACTTATCGTCACAACCGCCATATCTACTTACTAACTTAAATAATTAATTACTCCTTAATTCTTTAATTAATTCTTTTCAAATTTGGAATGCGATTTGTCCTTATTATAAAGCCTTAATATACCGAGTACGATATTATATATGCGCTTGCAGAGATCGCAAACGGCAAGTCATTACGGAAGGCATCGCTTAAATAAGGTGTTCTAAGGTCTATCCTTTATGGCCGTAATATAACGACGTTATTTTATAAAGAAGCCGCTAATTACTTATAAAGGCTACCTACCTTAATAAAGAGTCGATTAATTAATTGGGTTTTGACTTAAAAGTCTCTTAGTCGTAGAGTTACACATATATAGATTAAGGTTTTTAAAGAGCATCTTTTAGCTCTTTAAGGAAATTATCTATTACTTAGAAAACACTAGATTTTTAGGTTTTTAATACGAAATCTTATTTTAAAAATAAAGAAGTAAATATATATTAATTCTATACGTGTTAATGGCGTTTGTTTCCATGTTATTAAACCTTAGTTTTAAAAATTAAAGATTCCAGTTATTAAGGCTATTCCAGCGAGTCAACGATAGAATATAAACGAGACTAATATTATAAAAGGTTATACTTTAAATAGTTTTATTATAAGACACGTTAAAAAGCGTAAAATTCAAGGAAAACAGCCTAGCTCACGTACTTAAACGTTAATTATTAAATGCATCTTTACTATAAAAGTCTTTATATAACCTCTTGTAATTTATAAAGGAAAATCGGTGTAGTAATAATGGTTTCCGTTTTAATTAAACGTATTTAACAACTGGCACTTTATTATAACTAATAATAAATAGACGACTAACGAGACGGCTCTTAAATAACTAATAAAAGTGTTTATCCCTTAGACGAATCCACGTAATTATTTAATAAGACTCCTTATTCTAGACGGCCACGGGAGCTATAAGACTACGGAATCCCTTTGGAAGTACTTTAAAAATAATATATTTCTATTATATTTACTCGCACATACGTCACACGTCTTATAACCCTTAGATTTAACGGTTTTCTTTACGTTAAAGCGTATTTACCGGAAGGAATTATATAAATTAAGTTCTTTAATCGATTATACGTTAATTAATAAACGTAATTTCCTTTTTTATTATTAAAAAGCACGCCAAAATATTATTACTCCTTTTAATATTAAATTTAAGTAAAGAGCTAGTAGATTATAGCCGGTATTTCTAGCGAAACCCTTAATAAGCCCGTTATTATTAAAAAATAATAATAAATCGACAGCCACGGCTCTCTAAGAGTCTTAGAAAGTAATAATACTACCTCCCGAGCCTTTTAGCACTTCTATTTAATTATAAACTCTTAAAACTGCGAAAGATCTTCGTTTATAAATACGCACTTTAATAAGCGAATTATATAATTAGCATCTAACGCAGCGTTTACTCTTTAGGAAGATTATAAAAGGATTTAATAAAAAGAATTACGAATTAAGGAAAGTAAATATAAGAATTAAAAAGTTAAAAGAGCGATTAAAGTAATTAAAGCTAAGGAAAAGGAGGAAAGTCTAAACTAGCTTAAATTTTAAGTTTACGATAACACGTACTATTTAGGCGGCTTAAATTGCGGCTAAGAATCGTTAAATTATATTTATAGAATTAGAATTAAAAGGAGATTCTGACTTTATAAAATCTTATATAGAAGTTAACGTAAAATAAAATTATTAAGTATTAAATAGAGACTGTTAATATTACGCGAGGTAGGCGGAATAAGGGGGGTAGGCGGAATGGTGGGGTGGGACGTTAATTAAAATATTTCGGTTTAATTATAATTATTTTCGATATAAAAATATTTAATTAAATTTTCGATTATATTTTAAGCAGAAATTTTGAGAAAATTTTAAAAAAAAGCCCGGAAAATTAAAATTATTTATATTTTTAAAACATATTTTAATATTAATAATTATTTTATATATTATTTAATTTTAAATTTAAATTTTCGTAATAAATAATTTATTTTTAATAAAATAAAAAACAATAAAAAAAATATATAACGAATTTATAAATAAATATTTAAAATTAATAAATTATTTAAAATTTATTTTTATTTTAATATTAAATTATATATTAAAATATAAAAAAAACCGGCAAGTTTTATAATAATAATAATAATAATATATTAAACTTTATAAAATAATATTAAAATATTATATATTTTAGAACTTTTTAAAATAATACTAAAAGAAATTATTCGAAGTTTATATATATAATTTATATAATTTTATATATAATAAACTAATAAAAATAAATAAAATTACAAAATATTTTTAATAATAATATAATTAAATTTTTTTTTTAAATATTATTATATATAAAAAACGAAAGCTGGCCGCTTATCGTAAGAATTAATAATTATAAATATTTATTTTAATATTATAAATAAAAGCAGTAATTAGAAGTCAAATAACCTTAGTTTTATTAACGAAGCCGCTGCGGGACTTAATTATTCTTATTTAATATAATAATAAAAACCGCAAAAATATAATAAATATAGTAAGTAAACTTAGATTTTAAGTAAATCAGAAGTAAAACTTAAATATATCGGGACTTCTTTAATAAGATTCTAGAGCTTATATCTTAAATAATTTAATATTAAGAATAAAAATCATAAAACTTTATTATAATAACTTATTAATAAGGTATAACGATATTATAAAGACTTCGCAACTCTTCTGTAAAACTTATTTCTTGTGACGATAAGTGTGAAAAGAAGAGATTTGGTGTGAATGATGATTCCATTACTTCGGGGGAAACTAGGTCTATATAACTACTTTTAGACGCCAAGCTATTTAGCTCTCGCATCAGTTATTAGCTTTATATTAAAACTAGCTTTATATTAAGACTAGCTTTATATTACCTCCGCTTCCGAGGTTTAAAACACGGAAGCTTAAGGCTTTAATAAAGCCGGAGCTTTATACAAAAGTAGTTGAGTTATGGAAATGTATGCTTAATATAATCTTATATTATTAAGCGAGTTTAGCCGAGGCTTAACATAATCTTATAAAGTGCACTTAAGAGCTTCTCAGCGAGTCAGAGAATCCAGGAGTTTAGGGGTAATTAAATCATGCGGAGTCGGACTAATACCGGAGGGGTTTCGGAAGAGCTTATATATATAAACTCACGCTTCTTATTTTCTTTCGTATTAAACTTATTAACTCTCGATAACCTTAATTAAAGTATTATTATATACTTTTTATATCGCTCTTTTAATTAATATTATTCTATTAAATAAGAAAATCACTTCCGCTAAAGACAGTTTTATAATACCTTATTAAAGATTCAGTTATTAATATTTTAAAGAATTAAAATTCTAGAAATCTCTTAATAATTAAGAATTAGGGTTTAATTTAGTATTTCGCAATTAATAACTCCTAAAGTAATCTTCGTTAATTACGCTTTAAATAATCCCTTTCGTATAAAGGCCGCTATAAATAGATTTTAAGGAAGTATTTTTATTATATCCAGAACTTTATTATTTAAATATAAAACCCCCCCGAATCTGCCCCGAGTCAAATACTTGTTTTTATTAAGATTTATTATATTTTAATTAATTGCTAAAGAACTTATTAAATTAAATCCTTTAACTACTACGACCTCCTTAAGAGCACTTCTTAATTTAGAAATACCTACTACTTCGCCTCTTAAAATTAACGTCGTTATTTAAAAGAATAAAAGTTAAGCTCGGGACGATACGGATTATAATAACTTTAACGTTTTAAAAAGACTATTTTAAGCCGTTAATAATCGAATTAAAAATTAAATAAATAAAGTAAAAATAACTTTAATTTAGCTTTATTAAAATTAAAGCTATGCTCGCAGCTCTTATTACTCTTTAGCTTAATTTAATACGAGCTAACGACGATCCCGAAAGAGACTTTATTCTTTCCGAGTCTTCCGAATTATCTTAAAGTCGTTTACGAACTCTTACTCCTTTTTTACTCCGATTAATAGAATTTAATAAAGGTTCGTTAAGAGATTATACCTCTTTTATTCCCGGAGCTTATTCAGGCTTATTTCAGCTTCTTAAGATTCAGCGAATAGAAAAAATTATTTTATTAAATAATAACTCAGACCTTTTGTTTAAATAATAACGTGCTTTAATTTAAGATTATTTAAAAGTTAACGCTAATTTTTATTTAATAAAAAGAGCTCGTCGTGCTCTCGTTTAAGGATTAATTACTAAAACGGCACGATCTTATTTAAAACTTTAATACTTTTCGGAAACTTATTTTTTTAAAATTATTAAAAACATAATTATATTTTTAAAATCTTATTTTTTAACCGGCCATAAGGCGGACGAGTTCCGGTCCGCTTTTTACGATTTATATATAAACCTTTATTTTAAAAAAATCTTTATTAAGTTTAAAATAAGATTCTAAAGCGCTGCTATTTAAGATAATATCGTTAAGTCGGAATAATTCTTTTTGTCAGATAGAATTCACGGTAAGTAAAGCTTTGTAAAAGTTCAAGGAAAATATATTTAAAGAATTAATCTTTAGCTTTTAAAAAAGTCTAAAAAAGAAGCGTATATATAAAAGAAGTTATTCGTAAAAAGAAGCAAAACGCCGGCGTAACTAAATATATAAGTAAAACTGATTTTATTAATACCGTAAAAGCCTCGGCTTCCTTATATTATAGGCCCGATTCTATATAAATAAAATAAATAAATATATATATAATAATTATTCTTTTTCTTAATAATAGTATCCACGATACTAATACTTTAATTAATAATATATCGGTACGCTTTCGCGTTACTTAAAGCGAGGCCAGGCCGCGGTAAATTAAATAACCGTATTCCGGTTAATAAGTTTAATTAATTAGATTAATATAATTATTTAAATTATTACGTTAAGTATATAATACTGCACCGCGATTAGTTCGTCGGACGTCGTCCGATTACTTTATAAGCCGTTCCGTATAATATATTAGTATTCTGGCTTAGCGGATAAGAATAGCTTTATAAAATAACAGAAGATATTTGCTTTAATTATAAGACTCTTGCGCAAATGCATAAGAGTTCTTATATTCATATTCGAGTGCTATAATTATCGTTATTATTAAAAAGTTATCTTTGGTCGGCGAAGTAATAAGTAAGTTACGCGCTAATAGCGTATTCACGTTTATTTACTAAATAAATAAAGTGCAAATAATATAAATATAATAATATAATTACGTAATAATTACGACCTCGCTACCTCGCCGAGACGTATATATAAATAGCTTTCTCGTCGCGTTAATAATAACTTTTCCTTTTTAGCTTATTTATATATAATACCCGTATTTATACGTCGTTATCTTCCCGTTTCTCTTCTTCTTCTTTTCTTTAATTAATTATTAATATTAATATTATTATTAATATTATTATTATTATTATATCTTTCGTCCAGCGTTTTAAAGCTATCGCATTTAATAACTCTGCGAACTGGCCTCGCAAAGGTTCCTGCGGTTAATATTTTAAAATTATACTAATCGATCTTTTTTTCCGTTATATTAATAAGAAAAGCAAGAAGAATTGCGACCGCTGCTCCGAGCAGAAAGCCGTTTATATCGTCGTACGTACTTATATTTATAGAATTTACTAATAATATAATATTAAGCGCGTCAGAAGTGAATCGTATATTAACCGTAAGATAAATAATTCCCTTATATCTTTTATAAGTGTTGGATTTGACTTCGGTAACTCGTGCCGATTCTACCCTGGAATAGCCGAAGGAGTTTCCACTGCTTACGCGGCCCGGAAATTACCTTCGTATTCCGGGAAATTACGCTTGTATTTAATTACGTAGTCGTAAAAGCTTCTAAAGAAGCTATTATTTTATATATAACTACCGAAGAGCTCTTTTAGCCCTTTAAGTAAGTAAGCAATTCTCTCTCTTTAATCACGTGTCCTCACCTACTGCGCTTCTTCATTCCTGATTGGCTCGCCTATTCTCACATAGTAGCAATACGGCAATTCGCTAAGGCAGCTAATAATATCAGTTACCGACACACACCTCCCGATCGAGACGACTAAGCTGAGCTTTCTCGGCTAATACCGCTTCGGCTGCTTCCGTTCAAACGCTTATCGATAAAGCCATGCTAGCTTCTCTTAATTAAAGTAAGCTAGACCCCTTTAAGCCCTTACTAACCCGATTAGGACGTATTACGGACCCAAGGCCTTTAACCTTAAGACTAAACCTTAGGGAAATTATAACCTAGCGGTCCTTAGACGTTATAAGCGCGCGTAGCCACCTAAATTGCGGTTTTAAGTCTTATAATAAACTTCTCATTCTTAAGCGCTTATACTTTTTATAACGCTAGCAGTAGCTATAAGTAGCGTACTAGCGTAACTTATATTAAAAAGTGGCTGTCCGAATCGTCACTAATCTAACACAAATTACAAAAGGTTCTTAAGCTTTTCTAGCTATATAAGAAGCCATCCTCGGAAAGGGTTATAGCTAATTAAGCTTATTAATTTTTATGAGAAAAACCAAGCTAATAATAGCGCTAGCGTTATAATAAGAACCTAAGCAGACCCGCTGGGAACCCTATTATAATATTAGTTAAGCGAAACCCTTAGTAAGGTAATAATAAGTCCTTAATAAGACTTTTTACTTTAAATATCGATTTTATATTGATTTAAGACATATTAAATCAAGGAGGGTAGCCTTATTATAAAGTTATAAAGACTTAAATAAAGTCTAAGTCTAAAATAATCTAATAAATCATTATAAGTAATAAAATCGCTTAAAGGAATTAAAGCTAAACTCAATCGAGACAAGCTTAAAATGGCCGCTATTGCCTTTAAAGAAGAGAAACTAATAAGGAAATCTAATTATATTAAGTAAATAAATCCCGCTAGCTTATTCCTGGAAATTAACGGCTATATGCCTTATATTTCCGGCAAAGCTTTACCTCCGGACTAATCCTTATATTACGCTAAGAGTACCGAAGGAAGTAAAACCGTATTAGCCTTTTATTTTCATAAACTAGCCGTAAAATATCACGAAAAGCTAAACTATTTTGAGACGTAAAACTAAAAGGCGCTAAAAGCGCTAAAGTCGATTATATCGCTAGAAAATTAAAAGCGATTTAAAGATAAAGATATGACTAAAAAGTTATAAAACGCTATTTAATTTACTTTCGGCTAATTAACGCTTAAGCTAGTCAGCCGTTATATAAATCAAATCGTCGACTTTAATTACAGCTCTTATAAGAATATAAACGAATATATAAGCGTAATTTAATTAAGCGCCATATACTTAAAGCAGCTAGACTGCGAGATTCCATAGCCTATAATAGCTAGCCTTATATTAAAAGGCTTGCCGAGCTCTTTTAACGCCTTTTCGTCTCGTAAATACGAGAAAATATTAAATAATCTCAAGAATATCGATATTAACGGTCTAATTAACGACTTAATTTCGGAAGAAGCTCGCATAGGCGCTAACGCCGACTTTAACGCTAATAAAGCGTTTAAAGGCGGCAAAAGCGGTAATAAAAAGTATTATAATAAATACAAAGTCACGGAATATATAACGTCTACGTACTAGGTCTTACACCCTGAGCTAAGGCCTAATAATTCGGAAAACCCAAATAAAAAGCCTAATAATAAGCCTAAAAAGGCTAAGGAATCAAAAGGCGAATTAAAAACAAAATCTACGAAGGCTATTATAGCCGTATTTAAGACTATTACGCCGCTAAATAAGCACGTGACGGCTAAAAAGCCTATAAAAGCACACATAAACCACTTACCCTTATTAAAGGATAAGTCAAATATAAAGCCTAAAGTGTAGCTTAAACCTTCTTTACTTATAAGTACTTTTATAAATATTATAAAAGAATTAAGCGAGTCTAATTTTGACTAATTAGAGAGAGATATTATAAATTAAGCTTTTAAAACCGTTTATAATTATAATTTAATTTTAAACTCCGGTACTAGCGAGTATTATACGCTTAATAAAGGATGATTACTTGACTATTAACTTATCCTTCGCAAATCGGTTACAATTGCTAATAGCGACGTATTACCGATACTAAGCACGGGAGATATTCTGATAAGAGGCAATAATAGCTTGGAAGTAATTATATAATAAGTAAACTATATTCCGGGGCTAAAAACGACCCTTTTAAGCTCAAGGGAAATGACTAAGAAAGGCTGGTCAATTAACTTTACCGAGAACGGTGCTTTATTAAAGTATAAAAAAGGCTAATTACAGGCTAAATAAGACTATAACGCTTATTACGTTCAAGCGGAAGTCGATAACGACGCTCTCGAACCTGTAATATATTAAGTAGACTTAAATTCGCCGCTAGACCTTTATTATAAGAGGCTAATATATATAAATAAAAAATCGATTCTTAAAATAATCGAGAAAAGCTATAAATTAAAGAAAATCTAATAAAAAGACAGGCTAACCGACTGTAACGCTTATAATAGCGGCAAAATGTACGTGATCGACAGTAAAAAGCCTATATTTGACGCGTTATCCTTGATTATATTCGATATCGATATTACGGGGCCTTTGAAAGTCAAAGGACTTAAATAAGAGCGCTATTTCCTTATTATTATATATAAAAGATTAAGAGCTATATAGCTATACGCTTTAAAACTCAAAGCCGACGCTTATGACGTCTTAATCGACTTTTGTAATATAATTAATAATTAATTTAATAGTTAAAATAACGTTAAATATAAATTTATAATAAATATTAAAGCTTTTAAGCTTAATAACGCCGTGGAATTCAAGTCTAATAAATAAACGTATTATTATAAGTAAAAAAGATATATATATAAATACACTAGCTTATATTCTCCTTCTTAAAACGGGATAGTCGAAAAGTTAAATAAATACCTAATAAAACGGCTAATTAGCGTCTATAAGGCTAAGAGATTACTTTTGTTTTTATAGCCCTACTTATTATAAGGAATAACTTATATTAAGAATCGGTTATATAACTCCGTTATAAAAAAGACTCTTTTTAAAGTTTTATGCGGTAAATTACCGATAATCGATTATATTCGCATATTAAGCTCTTTAATTTACGTACTTAAGAATAAGAGAGCTCATAAGCTAGCCGATAAATTCGACAAGAGTATTCTTGTCGGTTTTAAGTCTTCGAATAATTACTTAATTTATTTACTAAGTAAAAAAGCCGTTACAAGCTTTAAAAACCTCCTAATTAAAGAGGATTTAATCCTTAAGGACGATATAACGGAAGAGATCGAATTCGATTATATAATCGAAACACTTGAAGAGTTTAAAGGCGTTAGCGACGATATTACTAAATTAATAAGTAATATTAACGACGAAATGCCTAATAAAGGCAATATAAGCAAAAAGTCGCTTATCGACTAATTAAAGGGCAAGAAAACGGATTTTAAAGACGAATCCGACTTATTTATATAAAAGCTCCTTTAAACGCTAAAGGCTAATAAGAGGCTTAATACGGCTAGCTCGGAAATGCTTAAAGCGCTTATTAAGAGGCTTAAAAAGGATTATTCAAGCTAGGAGCCTAACGTCGTAACTAAAAACGCTAGTATTAGCGCTAAAGACTTTAACTCTTCGGAAAATCAGCTAGTAATATACTTAAGCTTTAAGACGCAATTCACTAATTAAATAACTAGTTAATCGAAGAGGAAAAAGATGCTTTTTCTATTTATAAAGACGTTAAAAGACTAGCTTTTATAGCTTTAATAAGTTTTAAAATCGACGAAGACTTCGATTAAAGGCTAATAAAGCTGCCTAAAGAGCTAGAGGCTAATAAAGTCGTTATTATACGAATTAAAGGCCTTTAAATTTATAAGCCTAAAAGCCTTAAAAAGGTTATAGCCTCTTTATATAAAGACTATTAGCTAAAAGCCATAGAAAAAGAAGCTAATTCCTTAAAAAGTCACAAGACTTAGGAAATAGTGCCAAAAGACGCTAGTAAGGCTTATAAGCCTTTAAGGACTAAATAAATATATAAAATTAAAGAATAACTTAATTATTTCGAATTTAAAGCTAAATTCTGTGAGAATAGGCGAGCCAATCAGGAATGAGGAAGCGCAGTAGGTAAGAACACGTGATTAAAGACAAAGTAGAATTGCTTGCTTGCTTAAAGAGCTAGAAGAGCTCTACGGTAGTTATATACAAAATAATAGCTTCTCTAGAAGCTTCTACGACTACGTAACTAATTACGTAGCTTATACGAGCTACGTAATTGAATACGAGCGTAATTTCCCAGAATACGAAGGTAATTTCCGGGCCGCGTAAGCAGTGGAAATTCCTTCGGCTATTCTAGGGTAGAATCGGCACGAGTTACCGAAGTGAAATCCAACAAATTCGTCGTTAAAGGGTTTAAGCAACTCTACGGCCTTAATTACGTATACAATTTTGCTAGCGTAGTAAAACAAATGGCTTAGCGACTTATATTCGCCTTAGCGGTCTTTTACGGTTAAGTTATATAAAAAGTCGATATAATTTCGGCTTTTACGCAAAGTAATATTAACGTAAACACTTTATATATAATGCCTCCCGAAGGCATAAACGCCTAAAAGTACGCTAGTAAACTACTCCTACTTAATAAAGCCTTATACGGGCTAAAATAGTTAGCTAAGCTCTAGTTTATTACGTTAAAGGAAGTCTTAATCTAAAAACTCGGTTTTTAAGCCTTAATTATCGAGAATTATATCTTAATTAATAAGGAGTAACAGCTTATAGTCTTTATTTACGTAAACGACTTAATAATAATTAGCTTAAGCGTTAATAATATTAAATACTTTATTAAAAAGCTTAAAAAGCTCTTTAAATTAAAGGATTTAAGGCTAATAAAGGACTATTTAAGTATAAATATTAACTATAACCTAGACAAAGGTTATATAAAGCTAAGCTAAGAAAGCTATATTAAGAAAGTGTTAGCGCGGTTTAATATAACCGACTGTTACCAATGAATTCGAAGGCTAAGTTAAAGCTTAATCTTAATCAGGCTAATAAAGAGGAAATAAATTAATATCAGCAAATTATAGGCTGCCTCTTATTTCTTACGCTAGCTATTAGACTCGATATTTATTACTTAGTTATAAAGCTCGCTCGATTCTCTAGTAATCCTAGCGCCGATCACCTGATTGCCTTTAAAAACGTGCTTAAATATTTAAAAGGATTAAAAAAGCTAAGGCTAATCTACGAAAAAAGCTCTAGTCGATATATAAGCGGCTATTACGACGCCGACTACGCCGGAGACATTAGTACGGCTAAATCGACTAGCGGCTTAAGCTTTTACTTAACGAGTTACTTATTTAGTTAAAAAAGCAAGCTCTAAAATATTATAACTTAAAATACGACTAAGGCCGAATATATAGCTATTAATTCAGCTTTTAAAGAGGCTGTTTATATAAAACAGCTTTTAACCGAATTAGGCTATTATATATAGGAACGATTCCCTGTTTATACGGATAATAACGGCGCTCTCTTATTAGTTAATAACTCTTAATTCCACGAGAGGACTAAGCATATTGCCGTTAATATTACTACGTCCGCGACCTCATAAATTAAGGCGAAATAGACCTAATTTATATAAAAGGGTCTAAATAAAAAGCCGACGGCTTTACGAAGCCGCTAGATAACCCTAAATTCATTGAATTTATAAGGCTTTTAAGACTAACTAAATAAGGCTAAAGCGGAGGAAATAAGATTATAATTTATATTTCTCTCTTTCTTTACAACTGACTTACCTTCCGCAAAGGGTTATTTTATGTATTTACTTTAGTTTTGTAAATATAAGCTCTGCTTTAAAGCTAGCTTATATATAAGCTTATAAAGCTATTACGTCACTTATTAAGAGGGCGTGTTAGATTTGACTTTAGTAACTCGTACCGATTCTACTTTAAAATAACTAAAGGAGTTTCCATTACTTACGCGGCCTAGAAATTACCTTCGTATTCCGGGAAATTACGCTTGTATTCATTACGTAGCTCGTATAAGCTACGTAATCAGTTACGTAGTCGTAAAAGCTTTTAGAAAAGCTATTATTTTATATATAATTACTGAAGAACTCTTTTAACTCTTTAAGCAAGTAAGCAAGCAATTCTTTCTCTTTGATCACGTGTCCTCACCTACTGCGCTTCCTCATTCCTGATTGGCTCGCCTATTCTCACATGTAATTAATCTTTTATTATACTTAAGCATATCTTTTGTAGCGGATTCGCACTTATAACCGGAGGTATAATTATAATATCGACTTTTAATAGCGAGAGTATTAGTGAAGCAGTATCCACGATTACTACGGCTACGAATAGTAGCGCGAATATATAATAAATACGGATCCGTAAACCTTTTTTTTTAAGCTTAATTAATATAAATAAAATAAATTATTAATAAAAAATAAGCTTTAAAATAATATATATATACCTCGAGCGCGCTTAATAAGAAAGCGAGGCTTAAATAAAGTGCGAGATAATTTACGCTTCTTTAAAGTTAATAAAGAACGAGTGTGAGTCTTAAAAGCAAGAGAAGAGGCAAGAGAAGGAGTCGAACTAAGATATTAAACGTATAAAGTAAAAGGAGTATACTAAAAATTATCTTTATTTAATATAATAACGCTTTTATTTAATATAATTAATAGTAGTAAAACATTAAAGGAACGCTTAAGAGTCTTCTTAAATAGCGAGCTTAGCTTAATACAAAAAGATCGAGGAAAAATTAACTTATTATTAAAGTTATTAATAAGCGTATTTTTATTTTTACGTAAAGAAAAATATTATTAATTATCTTTAGGATTTATTCTGACGACCGAACGAGTAAGAAGAGGATTATTAATAAGTTTATTAATAAGCTTATCACTAAACACTTCTTAATTATTAAACTCATCTTTAAAATCTTATAATATAATTATTAATAATTAATTTAACGATGCTAAAGTCACTTAAAAATAAAATTAAGAAATTAAATTAAAAAAGAACTTACTTAATAAATTACGATTTAATTATTAATACGCGCAGTTATTACTTTAAAAACTTTAAGAAGTATAGTTAATAATTAAAGAAAATTTATTAAAAGAGATAAAAAATCAGAAAACAAAAGAAAAAAATAAGTAAATAAGCAAGCACGTGAGCATAAAGTGCGTTAATATTAAGTAAAGGTTAATTATAATAATATAAAAGTCGATATATATATATATCTTTAAAAGTAATTGTAATCGCGCCACTGCGGTATAAGACGCTTAAATTAATAATAAACTTACTGATCTAGGAGGCGGCGTATTACATAAGCTAATAAGAGGCTAGCATATACCGTTACGGCTTCCTGCTATATATAATAATCACTTTAGAAAGACTAAATTCACTAATTATAGCTTAATAACTTAATAATTAAACGGGACGGCACGAGATCTTAATTATAAAGTAAACCTTGCTTTAGCCTTACTTTTGAAACCTACGATTTATACGCGTTAAATATAATAATTAAGATTTTATTTACTTAATTATTATAGTTTAATTATATATTTAAATCTTATTTATTTAATTATATATAGTTTAAATACGTGTTTACATTTTCATTTATTATTAATATTAATTGCTTAATAAACTGCTTATATTAATATATAAAGTCCTCGTATATTATATCTTTAAAGCGCGTATTAATATTTTCATTTATTATAATATTTTAAGAGCATTAATTTACTACTCAGCGTTATACTTTTATTAAAAACTAATATATATACTTAAGGAGTTTATATTATATTTCTCGATTACTTATACGCTCTTAAATAATAAGGCTTATTATATAACGGAGCTTTATTATAAGAATATATCGCGCCTTAGCGTAATTTATTAATTATATATATACTTTTATAAGCACTTATATATATATATACTCGGGTTATAGTCCTTTCTTATAAAAAGTAACGCTTACTTTAATATATTTTTTAAACCCTTACTTTTTACGTTAATCGTAGAGCTCTTGAACTATTAAAGGCCTGCTTTACTTCTGTCCGACATAAAGCTTTTTATATAAGCTTAGCAGCTTTAAAATATATGCCGTATTACTTACGCAGTTAATAATCTAGAATATATTAATATATTTTAATAATAGCCTTTTAATTTTCAGTCGAATATTCTTAATATTAAATATTATTTATTATTTTAATTAGAAATATTTATTCAGATGCTAAGTATTATAATAGCCTTCTCGATCTTATTATGTATAATCTTAAAATTTCGCAAGTTTAGCTTATTAATTATTTAATAATTTTATTTTATTTCGAGCAGCTAATACTTCTCTTTTTTAAATACTATCTTTAAGGTTTTATAATATTACCGGTTTATAACCGTAATAAATTTAAAATAAAAATATTTAAAGCGTTTAATAAAAGGTATTATTATAAATAAACTCAGTAAAAGCTAGTTTCCTTATTTAATTTTTTTTATAATATTTCGCAAAAAGCACGGAAGTATATTTCCAGATTTTAATTTTACTTATTTATTTATTTATTTTCGCGTCAGCGTATTTAAATAACGGTAATTAATATAAAAACGTAATTCTTTATTATTCTTCTTTATAAAAAAAATAAGAAAAGCAAAAGGACTTTAATTTATTTTAATAAATCCTTTATTAAGGTTTTTTAAAAGATATTCTTTTAATACTTTTAATACTTTTAATACTTTTAATACTTTTAATACTTTTAATACTTTTAATACTTTTAATACTTTTAATACTTTTAATACTTTTAATACTTTTAATACTTTTAATACTTTTAATACTTTTAATTCTTTTATTAATTAATAATATAAAAGAGAATAAGAATTAAGTAATAAAGCTTTTAATTAAATCTTATAATTATAATATCGACGAGGTAATAAAACCTTTAATTCCGTCTTAGAAAATGCTTCCTTAAGAAATTAATATTACTTCGGAAGCTTTTCGGCTATAATTCGGAAAGTATCCGGATCTTTTCCTTTATATTTTTCTTATAAGATTCGGTTTATTTTATAAATGCTAATTATAAAGAATTCAGTATTCTTACGCTTTATATTAAAATAGAATACGTTTGCGCTAATCTTATAAATAAAGAAGAGAGTTTTTTATAGAATTATAATAAGTTTTAAGTAATAACGTAATTGTAAATAAAGCTTCTTTGCTTTTAGTTTTCTGACTAGCTTTAATAGTAAGGGTTCCGGAGCTGTTTCTAGCTCTTATTCTTTAAAAGGATTCTCTAGTAACGTTAATACTTGTATATAATTAATAGCGAATTAGTAGTATTATCGTCTTTAATTAATTTAGTTTATAACCGTATTACGTCGGTTAGCATTAAGCTAATAATAGCTAATAGTTCTTACTTTAGCTTTAATAAGAAGCGATATAATTAGTTCTTTTGTCTAGCGAGGAGTTCGTAAGTATACGGAAAGCTATATAAAATAATTATTAACCGAATCGAATTTAACGCGAAAGCGTCTTATTTATTTGATATTAATTATTATATTTTAGTTTCCTAAATTAAATATAATAAAAAAGCAATTATATACGCGTCTACCGTTTATTATTAAATAAAGACGTATATAATAAAAAGCGTGGCTTCGTACGGAATTCTGGAAACTATAAATTAAAATAATATAAAAAAAGAGTAAAATCTTTATTCGTAAGGCCTTCGAAAAGCGCTCGGAAAAGGTCTAATTCACGAAAAAGTAACCATTTACTTTAATATTTGTTAAAGCGAAGAGTATAACGTTATATTTATTTATATTAATAATATAAGAGATTAAGAATTGCTTTCCTTTTATAAGGGAATTTAAATTAAGCTTTAATAAATTATATTTACGTAAATTTAAGAAGGAGTCTTTCCTTAAGCTTTTTCGTTTTTTTTATTTGTCTTTCCGATAATTCCTCTTACTCTTCTTTTAGTCTTATGCCTTTTTCTTCGATTCCTTTATTTATGAGCTAAATCTTAGGAATCTCGGGGCAGTCGCTTTATAATAATTAAATTTACCGTAATTATAATACTTAATTAAATTATTACTTATAAAAGTCTGAGGCCTTAATTATATAAAGCTCTAACGCGGTAAGAAGGAAATAGACTATCGTTAAGAAGTAAAAGAGCGCTAAAACGGAATAGAAGAGGATTAACGGGCGAAAATAATTCTTTAAATAAGCGCCTAAGGAAAAGAAGTAGTCTGACTCGAACCGGACGGTTTCCGGGTTACATTCGGAGTGCGAGCTAAAATAAAGTTTAAGTTAAGCATACGATTTCGGCGATTCTTTAAGTTTAACGAAATGAAATAAGAAATTATTTTATTATCATTATTCTCTTAAATTAATTTAATAATAAAAGTCTTGTCTTGTAGCTTAAGAGAAACCTTTTGCTATATATAAAAGTGTCATATGTATGCCTATCTATTGTATCTGTACGGAATCGGGCCCGTAGTATAAGATGGCCGAGGCTTTTACGGTATTAATAAAATCAGTTTTACTTATATATTTAATTACGCCGGCGTTTTGCTTTCTTTTACGAATAACTTCTTTTATATATACGCTTCTTTTTTAGACTTCTTTAAAAATTAGAGATTAATTCTTTAAATATATTTTCTCTAAATTTTTATAAAGCTTTACTTATTATGAATTCTATTTAATAAGCTAATCTTTTTATTTTATAAGGAAGTAATACGAAAAGTAAAAGAACGGTTCTTTATTAAGTAATTATATTTAATAATACTGGACCTGCGGGTAATACTCGCTTTAATAATGCGGCTTATAATATTCTTCGTAAGATTATAAAATCTGCAGATCTCTTTTATACGATTAAAAGCGAAGGTGCTTTTAATAATGAACTGCCTTAAAGCACTCGCGGTAATAGTAATAGAAAATCTTCTTATACTTATAATTAGCTTATTTATACTCGTAAAGAGAAAGATAAAGCTATAGCTTAAACTGAAAATAACTTAAATATATTCGATTATATAACGGATAATATAATCTTTTCTATTCTTAATATTAATATTAATCTTACGGTTTTAAGTATACTTATTAAAGAATAAATCGCTTAAAAGCAGCGCGAGCTCGAAGAGTATATGCGCTTATTAACTGAGTTTAAAATTAAGGACACTCGTGCGAAGACGCGGCTCGCTTATTATAAGAATAGTCTTATTAGACTTCGCCGCCTCCGAGTAATCTCTGTCACTTATACGGACGTAATAAGTAAATAATATACGATTAAAGAAAGCTTTTAACGAATCCGTAATATAATATTAGATTTTATTATTATTATTTTAATAAAAGACTTTAGATTATTTTTAATAAAACGTAATTTTAACTTAGAGTTGAAAGCTAATTTGCCTGGCTTATAGCACCCGCTTAATAAGGATGCTATTAGGTTTAAGACTTTGCCGGCTCTGGGATACTTCCGGGAAATAATCGTATTATTTACGGTAAATTACGTAACTTATAAACTTAAAATAATATTATTAGCATATTTAAATCTAGACGTTTATATTTTATTAAAATATATTACGGCTTAGGCGAAAGATAAGCGCGATTATAAGAAATTGTGAGAATAGGCGAGTCAATCAGAGTGAGGAAGCGCAGTAGGTGAGGACACGTGATTAAAGAGAGAGAATTGCTTGCTTACTTAAAGAGCTAAAAGAGCTCTTCGGTAATTATATATAAAATAATAGCTTCTCTAAAAGCTTCTACGATTACGTAACTAATTACGTAGCTTATACGAGCTACGTAATTAAATACGAGCGTAATTTCCCGGAATACAAAAGTAATTTCCGGGCCGCGTAAGTAGTGGAAACTTCTTCGGCTATTCTAGGGTAGAATCCGCACGAGTTACCGAAGTGAAATCTAACAGAAATGCCTTACGACTATAATCTTTAAAAAATATAAAAAAAAGAGTTTCGAGAGCCTGCGAAATTAGAAAAATACTTAAGAAAAGATCTTTAAAGCTCGCTTATATAATTATAATACGTATGCGAATCGAGTACGCGTCGTAGCCGTAAATATAAAAAGCGACTTATTAATTTATTAAAGTAATGTAAAGTAAATTATAATTAAATCTAAAAGTATTCTGTTAATATAAAACTTGTTTATCGACTTCTTAAAAGAGCTTTATACTTTTAAAGAAACTCAAAGTATTAAAGTTATTAAAAATATTAAGCGGTTTCGCTAGCAACCGGGCGAGTTTATTCAGGCGATATGCCGACGGTTTATTATACTTATTAAGAACCGTAATATTCGGATATTTAATAACGATATTATTATTAACTTTCGTGAAGTAATTACGCATATATTAACGGCGTAATAGATTAATTCTTACGCTTTTATGAATCTTCTTAGTATTTATTAATAATAAAAGAAATTAGCTAACGATATTAAGTCTTTTATTAAAAAAACTTAAGGAATATTTTTTAATATACCGAAAGCTGAGTATAACGGAAGCGGAAGCGGATAAAGTAATAATAATCTTAAGAATAGCAGATCTCGTTAGAGAAATTATAAAAAATATTCTGAGGATAATAATAAGAAGCGCGTATTTAATAGCGCTTTTTCAGCTTTTGGTTCCCGACTTTTTAACGAAAGTAAAAATAATAAGAAAAAGAATTATATTAAAAGTATTATATCTTACTGCTTTTATAAGTAAAATAGTTATTAATCTAAAGATTGTAATTATTTTAAGTTTGTATAATAAGCGTAAAATAATTCTTAAAAGCTAAAAGTAAAGGAACGTTTTAAAGTAATAAAGAAAACTCTTTTAATAAAAAGGAAGATATATATTATTATACGTATTAAAAAATAAAAGCTATTTAATACCGGAAAAACTATAGGAAAAAGCAATACTAAGTCTTACGCGTCGAAGGGTTAAAAGATATTCTTAAACGCTTATATATTTTTGTAAGACTAAAGCAACCCGAGACAGGTACGAATGCGTTATTTTATAATTTAATAAATAATAACTCAAATTATAATTTATTTAATAAATATAAAGCTAAGTTATAAAGATTTCTTTTTTATTTAAGTATAATTAAGAGTTTATGACTTTTAATAAGTATTAGTTCTAGGTAATTAATACTTATAACTTATATATAATTATATAAGATAACTATAGAATCTCGAGAACTTTTTAAGAAAGATTTTATAATTATAAAGACTTAAGGTATAATATAATTCTCGAAATAAAATTCTTTAAATATAAAAGCGCCGAGTATTATAATTAAAAACTCAAGAAATCAACTTACGCCTTAATTTAAGATAAGATTTAGATTATAATAATAAAAGAGTTTATTAATATTCTTAATACCGACTTTAAAATAATATTTTATATTATATTTATATCTTAATTCGATTATAATTATTTAAAGAATTTAAGATTATATAAGTATTTAAAGCAATCGTAGGATATTCGTCTTAGCACTAGCGTCGTAGAACCGTCGCAAGTATTAATTATTTAGCTAAAGACTCTTAAATCGATACTTCTTCTAGATTAGCTTACAAATATAGTAGATATATACGATAATAATCCGCTAATTGCTTTTTTTAAAAAATAAATTAGATTCGAGTATATTATTAATATTAACGTATTACTTCCGTATAGCTTTTTTTATAACTTTTCCGAATTATAATTCGCTGCGCTTCGGGAATACCTTATTACCTTATTATAAAAGAGATAGATTCGTTTATTAAAAAGTCCCGTAAGTACGCTAATATTATTTATATTAAAGAAAGATAAAGAATTGCTTTTATATATAGATTATCGAGGATTAAATAAGGTAACGATTAAAAATCGCTATTCCCTTCTTTTAGTCGATAAGACGCTAAATTATTTCGGCAGAGCTATAATATTTATAGCTTTAAATTTAAAGAATATATATTATTATATTAAAATTAAAACAAAATACGAATAGAAAATAACTTTTTATATAAAATATAAATATTTTAAATATTTAATAATACTCTTCGGGCTATTTAACGCTTTAATTACGTTTTAAGCGTATATTAATAAAGCGTTAATAAGACTAATCGATTATTTCGTTATTATATATTTCGATAATATCTTAATTTATTTTAAGAATAAAGAAGAATACCGTAAGTATATTAAAGCTGTTATAAAATAATTACGCAAGTATAAGCTTTTCGTTAAATTTAATAAGTATAAGTTTAAAGTAAATTAAGTCGAGTTTTTAAGATTTAAAGTCGGATTAATCGGTATTTAAGCGGACTTAAAGCGGATCCGTTTAATTTAAGAATAATTAAAGCCGGAATTTTATAAAAATATTTAGGTTTTTTTAAGCTTCGCGAATTTTTATTATAAATTTATATTAAGATATTTTAAGATAACCGTAAGCTTAATAAGAGCTTTTTAAAATATAAAAAATAAAATTAAAAAAAGACCTTTTAAATTTTCCGATATAATTAAGAAAAGTTTTAAAGATTTAAAAACAGCTTTTATTAATATATTAATTATAAAGTATTTTAATCTTACGAAGCGTATTCAGATTAAAACCGATACTTTTAGATTTGTAATTATTAATATTCTCTTTTAGTAAGCTAATTCTGAAGAAGGATTTAAGCGATATTAAAAACCCGTTGCGTATTAGTTTCGTAAAATAACTAATGCTAAACGGAATTATATTACTTACAATAGAGAGCTTTTAGCTATTATTAAGTATTTTAAGGAATAAAAGTATTACTTTAAGGGCAACTAATATACTATTAAAATACTTACGAATTATAATAACTTTAAGTATTTTATAATAACGAAATATTTCGAGAGTCGATAAGCACGATAAGTAATATATTTTATTATTTATAATTTTAAAATCTATTACCGTAAGAATACCGTAAACCCGACGAATAAACTTAATAAGAGGCCAGATTATCGGGAATTTAAAAACTCTATTAATATTACTTAATTATTAATATTTTAAAATAAATTAAAAGGAGCTTTTATAAGTACTTTATGAAATCGAAGAGCCGATATCGAAGTATTTCTAAATAAGAATTATAAGATATTATTAAGAAAACTATTTAATATTATTTAAGATCTTATTAATAAAAGACCGGACTTAATATTAATAAAACCGGAATAAGTTATTTAGAAAAAGATTCTAGAAGTTAAGTATATAAAACTTAATCCTCTGGATATTATACTTAAGATAATAGTTTTATTTATAAATATATTATTATATATAAGAAGCGAAAGCTAGCCGCTTATTACAGGAATTAATAATTATAAATATCTTATTTTAATATTATAAATAAAAGTAATAATTAAAAGTTAAATTACTCTGGCTTATTAATAAAGCTGCTGCGAGACTTAATTATCTTCGCTTAACGTAATAATAAAAACTACAGAAGTATAATTAATATAATAAACAAACTTAAATCTTAATTAAATTAAAAATAAAACTTACATATATTAGAACTTCTTTAATAAGATTTTAAAGCTTATATTTTAAATGATTTAATATTAAGAATAAAAATTATAAAACTTTATTATAATAACTTATTAATAAGGCATTACGGTATTATAAAGACTTTATAACTTTTCCGTAAAACTTACTTTTAAAATAAAATAAAAGACAATATTAAAATATATATTAAAAAATGCGATATTTATTAAAAGATTAAATCGAAACGATATACGTTATATAAACTTTTAATAAGTCTCTCGAGGCTTTCGCGGCCTTAATCCGAGATTTTAATAGATTTTATTATAAAATTACCGCTTTATAAAAACTTATTTAATAGCTTAAATTTTAATTATATATTAGTAATTATTAACCGGTATTCGAAGATTGCCCGGTACTTAATATATTATAAAACGATTAATACTCCCGAACTTGCGGAATTATTATTCGAGAAAGTATTTTCTTTTTTTAACGTATCTTAAAATATTATATTCGATAAAAATATAATATTTATTAATAAATTCTGATTTGCTTTTTACTTTTATATATATATTAAATAAAGACTGAGCTTTATATATTATTTTTAAATAAATAAATAAATAAAAAAGTAGAATTAAAATTTAAAAATATACTTTCGCGCTTTCTGCGAGATATTATAAAAAAATTAAATAAAGAAACTAGCTTTTGCCGAGTTTATTTATAATAATTCTTTTTATTAAACGCTTTATATATTTTTATTTTAAATCTGCTACGGTTATAAGTCGGTAATATTATAAAATTCTAAAGATAGTATTTAAAGAAGAGAAGTATTAATTGCCCGAGATAAAGTTAAATTATTAAATAATAAACGAGCTGAACTTGCGAAAGTTTAAGATTGCGTGTAATAAAATCGGGAAAGCTATTATAATGCCCGGTATTTAAATAAATATTTCTAATTAAAATAATAAATAATATTTAATATTAAGAATAATCGACTGAAGACTAGAAAGCTATCGCTAAAATATATTAGCTTATTTTAGATTATCAAGTACGTAAATAATGCGGCATATATTCTAAAACTGCTAAGCTTATATAAAAAGCTTTATTTAATATTTTATATATCTTTGCTAAAAGAATATATAATATAAGCTAGTAAGTAATCAGATAATTACTTATTCGGTAAGCTTCCGGAGCTAAGCGAAGAAAATAACTTTTAAGAATAAGAAATTAAAAGTATTCTTAATTATAAATAAAATAAAAGAAATAAGACTAAGAAATATTTAATTAAATAAAAAAACTTCCCGGAAGATTATAATATTTAATTCTTAATATATTTAAATCTCGAGAATATTAAGGAAATTTTTAATATATATAATAAGAATTATAAATTAAAAAATCAAATACCGAATATAAAGAAATATAAAACCTCTGCGTAACTTACGAGAAGGCCGGGAAGATTACGAAAAGTCGGAAAGCCGAGAAAGTATCGCCGATTATAAATGAAAATATTCTTTTTTTATATTTTTTATAAAAGTTTTAAAGATTTTATTAAAGCTTTAAAAGTAATATCGGCGTAAGTATAAAATATATAATATTATATTAAAAAAGAATAAGCTTATAAAATATATTTAAATTATAATTTAAAAAGTAACGAGATTTTATTTTAATTATAAAATAATAACGTAACTTTATCGTAAGTATTAAAGTATAAAGTATTTACTTTATAAATTAAATTATTTGAAAATCCTAAATTCTTTAACGCTAAACTCAGACCTACATCGCAATATTTATCAAGTGCTAAAGAATTGCAAAATATTTTTTGGAATAGCTTTAATAATCTCGTTCGATATAATACCGCTTTAATATAATATTAATATATATTAGCAGCAGAACGGGCACGGAATACTTATAATAGCTATTATAACTTCGCGGTATAATCGAATCTCTATTATTAATTTCTTTATTAAACCGTGCGTGATCTAGTCGGCCTTAAAGGCGGAGGTAATAGTATAAGCGTTTTTAAACTTAAATATATTACCGATTAAGCGTATTATATCCTTATAGAACTTCTCGAACTCTTTTATTTTATTAATATATTAATAGTATTCCGAAAGAGAAAGATATAACTTATAAAAGGAGCATTAATAAGAAAAGAGATTTAATTAATATCTTTTTTATCGAGCTTAAAAGATATAGGCGACGAGAAATCGGTTATACGGTATTTCTCGAGCTAAGTAGCGAAGCTTTAAGCTCTTATAAGAATCGTAAAGTTATAATCCTCGGGGGCGACGCCGGTATTATACTAGCTATTCTCACGCAGTTAATTCTCGAAATCGACGGCAAAGTTCTTTATAATACGGATATTCTTATTGTGAGAATAGGCGAGCCAATCAGGAATGAGGAAGCGCAGTAGGTGAGGACACGTGATTAAAGAGAGAGAATTACTTGCTTACTTAAAAGGCTAAAAGAGCTCTTTAGTAGTTATATATAAAATAATAGCTTTTTTAAAAGCTTTTACGACTACGTAACTAATTACGTAGCTTATACGAGCTACGTAATTGAATACAAGTATAATTTCCCGGAATACAAAGGTAATTTCCGGGCCGCGTAAGCAATAAAAACTCCTTCGACTATTCCAGGGTAGAATCGATACGAGTTACCGAAGTCAAATTTAACACGCCCTCTTAATGAGTGACGTAATAGCTTTATAAGCTTATATATAAGCTAGCTTTAAAGCAGAGCTTATATTTACAAGAAATAAAGTAAATACATAAAAAACCCTTTACGGAGGGTAGGCCAGTTGTAAAAACAAGTAAAAGAAATAACCGTAATACGCCTTCTAGAATAATAGTCTATTTTCCTCCGCCTTTAGCCTTATTCAGCTAGTCTTAAAAGCCTTATGAATTCAATGAATTTAGGCTTATCTAGCGGCTTCGTAAAGCCGTCGGCTTTTTATTTAAACCCTTTTATATAAATTAAGTCTATTTCGCTTTAATTTATAAAGTCGCGAACGTAATAATATTTAACGGTAATATACTTAATCCTCTCGTGGAATTAAGAGTTATTAATTAATAAGAGAGCGCCGTTATTGTCCGTATAAACAGGGAATCGTTCTTATATATAATAGCCTAATTCGGTTAAAAGCTACTTTATATAAACAGCTTTTTTAAAAGCCGAATTAATAATTATATATTCGGCCTCAGTCGTGCTTTAAGCTATAATACTTTAGAGCTTGCTTTTCTAATTAAATAAGTAACTCGTTAAGTAAAAGCTTAAGCCGCTAGTCGATTTAGCCGTATTAATATCTCCGGCGTAGTCGGCGTCGTAATAGCCGCTTATATATTAACTAGAGCTTTTTTCGTAAATTAGCCTTAGCTTTTTTAATCCTTTTAAGTATTTAAGTACGTTTTTAAAGGCAATTATATAATCGGTGCTAAGATTACTAGCGAATCGAGCGAGCTTTATAACTAAGTAATAAATATCAGGTCTAGTCGCTAGCGTAAGAAACAAGAGGCAGCTTATAATTTGCTGATATTAATTTATTTCCTCTTTATTAACTTAATTAGGATTAGGCTCTAGCTTGTCCTTTAAATTTATTAATATATCTTTAGGCTTATAATCGGTTATATTAAACCGCGCTAGCACTTCCTTAATATAGCTCTCTTAGCTTAGCTTTATATAACCTTTATTTAAGTTATACTCGATATTTATACCTAAGTAATCTTTTATTAGCCTTAAATCCTTTAACTTAAAGAGCTTTTTAAGCTCTTTAATAAAGGATTTAATATTATTAACGCTTAAGCTAATTATTGCTAAGTCGTTTACGTAAATAGAAATTATAAGCTATTGCTCTTTATTAATTAAGATGTAATTCTCGGTAATTAAGGCTTGAAAACCGAGTTTTTGAACTAGGACTTCCTTTAGCGTAATAAACTAAAGCTTAGCTAACTATTTTAGCTTATATAAGGCTTTATTAAGCAGGAGTAATTTACTAGCGTATTTTTAGGCGTTTATGCCTTTGGGAGGCATTATATATAAAGTATTTACGTTAATATTACTTTGCGTAAAAGCCGAAATTATATTGACTTTTTATATAACTTAATCGTAAAAGACCGCTAAGGCGAATATTAGTCGTTAAGCCATTTGTTTTATTACGTTAGCAAAAGTATTTACGTAATTAAAGCTATAGAGTTGCTCGAATCCTTTAGCGACAAATCTAACTTTAAATTTAAAGAGATTAAGTAATTCTTTAATTTTATATATTTACTTCGTTTTTAAAGGCTTATAAGCTTTACTAGCGTTTTTAAGCACTATTTCCTAAGTCTCGTGACTTTCTAAGAAATTAGCTTCTTTTTCTATAGCTTTTAACTAATAGTCTTTATACGGAAAGGCCATAGCTTTTTTAAGGCTTTTAAGTTCGTAAATTCAAAGGCCTTTAATTCGTTTAATAACGACTTTATTAGCCTTTAACTCTTCGGGCAGCTTTATTAACTCTTAATCGAAGTCTTCGTCGATTTTAAAGCTTATTAAAGCTATAAAAGTTAGTCTCTTAGCGTTTTTATAAATAGAAAAAGCTTCTTTTTCCTCTTCGATTAACTAGTTATTTAGTTAGCAAATAGCCGTCTTAAAGCTTAAGTATATTACTAGCTAATTTTCTAAAGAATTAAAGTCTTTAGCGCTAGTACTAGCGTTTTTAATTACGACGTTAAGCTCCTAACTCGAATAATCCTTTTTAGGCCTCTTAATAGGCGCTTTAAGCATTTCCGGGCTAGTTATATTAGGCCTTTTATTAGCTTTTAACGTTTAAAGGAACTCTTGTATAAATAAGTCGGATTCGTCTTTAAAATCCGTTTTCTTGCCTTTTAATTAGTCGATAAGCGACTTTTTACTTATATTGCCTTTATTAGGCATTTCGTCGTTAATACCACTTATTAACTTAATAATATCGTCGCTAGCGCCTTCAAACTCTTCAAGTATTTCGACTGTATTATTATAGTAGAAGATATCGGTTTCTTCCGTTATATTGTCCTTAAGGATTAAATCCTCTTTAATTAAGAGGTTTTTAGAGCTTGTAACGGCTTTTTTACTCGGTAAATAAACCAAGTAATTATTAAAAGACTTAAAACCGACAAGAATACCCCTATCGGATTTATTAACTAGCTTATGAGCTCTCTTATTCTTAAGTACGTAAGTTAAAGAGCCTAATATGCGAATATAATCGATTGTCAATAATTTACCGCATAAAGCTTTAAAAGGCGTCTTCTTTATAACGGAATTATATAACTGATTCTTAATATAAGCTATTCCTTATAATAAGTAAGGCCATAAAAACAAGGGTAATCTCTTAGCCTTATAAACGCTAATTAGCCGCTCTATTAGGTATTTATTTAACCTTTTAGCTATCCCGTTTTAGAAAAAGGAATAAGGGCTAATATATTCATATATATACTCTTTTTACTTATAATAATACGTCCATTTATTAAACTTGAATTCCCCGGCGTTATTAAGCTTAAAAGCTTTAATATTCGCCATAAATTTAATTTCTGTGAGAATAGGCGAGCCAATCAGAATGAGGAAGCGCAGTAGGTGAGGACACGTGATCAAAGACAAAGTAGAATTGATTGCTTGCTTGCTTGAAGAGCTAAAAGAGCTCTACGGTAGTTATATACAAAATAATAGCTTCTCTAGAAGCTTTTACGACTACGTAACTGATTACGTAGCTTATACGAGCTACGTAATTGAATACGAGCGTAATTTCCCGGAATACGAAGGTAATTTCCGAGCCGCGTAAGCAGTGGAAATTCCTTCGGCTATTCTAGGGTAGAATCGGCACGAGTTACCGAAGTGAAATCCAACAATTTCCTTCTAATTAAACTGCGTATTTATTATATTATAAAAGTCAATAAGTACGTCATAAGCGTCGGCTTTGAGTTTTAAGGCGTATAACTAAATAGCTCTTAATTTTTTACACGTAATAATAAGGAAATAACGCTTTCCTTTAAGTCCTTTAACTTTAAAAGGCCCCGCAATATTAATATCGAATATAGTTAAGGGTAGCGCGTCTAATATAGGCTTTTTACTGCCGATCACGTGCATTTTGCCGCTATTATAAGCGTTGCAATCGGCTAGCTTTACGTCTTTTCGTTAAATTTTCTTTAATTTATGGCTTTTTTTAATTGTTTTAAGAATCGACTCTTTATTTATATGCACTAGCCTCTTATAGTAAAGGTCTAGCGGCGAATTAGAATCTACCTAATATATTACAGGTTCGAGAGCGTCATTATCGACTTCCGCTTGAACGTAATAGGCATTATAATCCTATTTAGCCTATAATTGGCCCTTTTTATGCTTTAATAAAGCACCGTCCTTAGTAAAGTTGATTGACCAGCCTTTCTTAGTCATTTCACTTGAGCTTAAAAGGGTCGTTTTTAGCCCCGGAATATAGTTTACCCGTTGGATAACTACTTCTATGCCGTTATTGCCTTTTATAGGAATATCTCCCGTGCTTAGTATCGGTAATACGTCGCCGTTAGCGATTATAATCGATTTATAAAGGGTAAGTTAATAATTAAGTAACCATTCCTTATTAAGCGTATAGTGCTCGCTAGCACCGGAGTCTAGAAATAGTCTATAATTATAAACGGTTCTAAAAGCTTAATTTACAATATCTCCCTTTAATTAGTCAGAATCGAACTCGCTTAATTCCTTTATAATATTTACAAAAGTACTTATAAGTAAAAGAGGTTCAAGTTACACTTTAAGCTTCACATTTGACTTATTCTTTAATAAGGGTAAGTCGTTTATATATGCCTTAATAAGCTTTTTAGCCCTCACGTGCTTATTAAGCGGCGTATAAGTCTTAAATACGGCCATAATAGCCTTTGTAGACTTTGTTTTTAATTCGCCTTTTGACTCCTTAGCCTTTTTAGCCTTATTAAGCTTTTTATTTAGATTTTCTGAATTATTAGGCTTTAGCTCAGGGTGTAAGACTTAGCACGTAGACGTTATATATCCCGTAACTTTGCACTTATTGTAATGCTTTTTATTACCGCTTTTACCGCCTTTAAACGCTTTATTAGCGTTAAGGTCGGCGTTAGCGCCTATGCGAGCTTCTTCCGAAATTAAGTCGTTAATTAAACCGTTAATATTAATATTCTTAAAATTACTTAACATTTTCTTGTATTTATAAGACGAAAAGGCGTCAAAAGAGCTTAGTAAGCCTTTTAATATTAGGCTAGTAATTATAGGCTTTAGAATCTCGCAATCTAACTACTTTAAGTATATAGCGCTCGATTAGATTACGCTAATATATTTGTTTATACTTTTATAAGAGCTGTAATTAAAATCGACAATTTAATTTATATAACGGCCGATTAGCTTAAGCGTTAATTAGCCGAAAGTAAATTAAATAGCGTTTTATAGCTTTTTAGCCGTATCTTTGTCTTTAAACCGCTTTTAATATTTTAATAATATAATCGACTTTAACGCCTTTAGCGCCTTTTGGCTTTACGTCTTAAAGTAGTTTAGCTTTTTGTGATATTTTACGGCTAGCTCATGAGAATAAGGGGCTAATACGGCTTTACCTCCTTCGGTACTTCTAGCGTAATATAAGAATTAGTCCGGAGGCGAAGCTTTGCCGGAGATATAAGGCATATAGCCGTTAATTTCTAGGAATAGATTAGCGGGATTTATTTACTTAATATAATTAAATTTCCCTATTAGCTTCTCTCTTTTAAAGGCAGTAACAGCTATTTTAAGCTTATCTCGATTGAGTTTAGCTTTAATTCCTTTAGGTGATTATTACTTATAGTGATTTATTAAATTATTTTAGTCTTGGACTTTATTTAAGTCTTTAACCTCACGTTAAAGCTATTCTCTTTAATTTAGTATGCCTTAAATCGATTTAAAATCGATATTTAAAGTAATAAGTCTTGCTAAGGACTTATATATTACCTTACCGAGGGTTTCGCTTAGCTAATATTATAATAGGGTTCCCAGCGGTTTGCTTAGGCTTTTATTATAACGCTAGCGCCACTACTAATTTAGTTTCTTTTCACAAGAAGTAAATAAGCTTAATTAATTATAACCCTCTCCGAGGATGGCTTTTTATATAGTTAATAAAGCTTAAAAACCACTGTAATTTGTGCTAGACTAGTGACGATTCGAATAGCCACTCCTTAATATAAGTTACGCTAACACGCTACTTTTAGCCACTGCTAGCGCCGTAAAAGGTATAGGCACTTAGGAATAAGAAGTTTATTATAAAACCTAGAACCGTAATTTAGGTGGTTACGCGCGCTTATAACGTCTAAGGACTGTTAAGTTATGATTTCCTTAAGGTTTAGTCTTAGGGTTAAAGGCCATGGGTCCGTAATACGTCCTAATCGAGTTAATAAAGGCTTAAAGGGGTTTAGCTTACTTTAGTCAAGAGAAGTTAATATGGCTTTATCGACAAGCGTTTGAACGGAAGCAGCTGAAGCGGTATTAGCCGAGAAAGCTCAGCTAGTCGTCTCGATCGGGAAGTTGTGTCGTAAATAATTAATATTATTAACTGCCTTAGCGAATTGCCGAATTGCTATTATATGAGAATAGACGAGCTAATTAAGAATGAGGAAGCGCAGTAGGTGAGGACACGTAATTAAAGAGAAAGAATTACTTACTTGTTTACTTAAAGAGCTAAAAGAGCTCTTCGGTAGTTATATATAAAATAATAGCTTCTTTAAAAGCTTTTACGATTACGTAACTGATTACGTAGCTTATACGAGCTACGTAATTAAATACGAGCGTAATTTCCCGGAATACGAAGGTAATTTCCGGGCCGCGTAAGCAGTGGAAACTCCTTCGGCTATTCTAGGGTAGAATCGGCACGAGTTACCGAAGTCAAATCCAACATTACAACTCTAGATTTTAATTAAAAAAAGATATAATAATCGTATTATAATTAATTAAGCATTTTATTAATTAATTCACAGAGTATTAAGAAATATAAAACTACTTTAAAAGCTTTAATAAAATATTTAATAAATAACAAGAAGTCTAATAAGGATATAAAGTTAAATCTTTTAATACGCTCTTAAAAGCTAAGTCTAAAGCGTAATAAAAAGGATGACTTTAACGATAATATTAATATTAATACGGAATCTTTGGCGGAGTTTAGCAATTTTATATAAAGTTTAGAGAAGTTCGCGAAGGTCTTAAAGACGATCATTACTTATTAATTTAAACTTAAGCTGGATTTGAGTGGACTTTGCCTAGGCTTGGGCTAGATTTCGCGTTTGTCTTTAGCGTTTTTAAAACGCGAATACCTAAAATATTAAATTAAAAAAGTTTTATAAATAAAAGATTATATAAAGATTTTCTTAATATGCTTTTAATAAATTTTTTTAAAGCTTTTTAACTTGAGATTAATAATTATTAAAGTTTAAGAGTGCTTTAAAAAGCTCGAATTTCTGGCGAGACAAATTCTTTATAAGCTTATTAATATAAGATTATATTAAGCCTCGGCTAATTCGCTTAATAATATAAAGATTATATTAAGCTTACCTTTTCATAACTCAACTACCTTTGCATAAAGCTCCGCCTTCGCATAAAGCTCCGGCTTCCGTACTTTGAACCTCGGAAGCTTTAAGCTTCCGGTAAAGGGTTATTCAGGGCTAAAACAGTGGCTTCATTAAGCCTTAAGCTTCCGTGTTTTAAACCCCGGAAGCTCTGGTGATATAAAGCTAGTCTTGATACAAAGCTAGTCTTAATACAAAGCTAGTTCTAAAACAAAGCTAGTTTCAATACAAAGCTAATAACCGATGCGAGAGCAAATAGCCGATGCGAGAGCTAAATAGCTTGGCGCCTAAAAGTAGTAATATAAACCTAGTTTCCCCCGAAGTAATACAATTATCATTCACACTAAATCTCTTCTTTTCAATTAACAGGTATATTAACAGTTGGAAGATATATTATTTTAAATAATTTACGAATATACTCTTACTTAAGTTATATATTTTAAATATTTATATAGCGAAGCTTAATAATGATTTTCTGAGTATTATTTATAGTTAATTTAATTATTTATTAATTATTATAAAAGATTTCCTAAGTCTTATTAATATTAAGAGCTAAGTTTCGAAAAAATCGTTAAAAAGCTATGGCTTCTTTTCTAATATACTTTAATATTAATAATTTCACTTTAATAGTCGACGTAATAATCGTAAATTGCCTTAATGCTTTTTAAATTACTAACCCGCCGAATAATAAAATTATATAACTTTAAAATAACTTCCGAGTTTCGACGTTATTTATAAAAAAATATATTTAAAGTAATATAAAGCGCTTTCTTTTAATTACTTTTATATATAATTTTTAAAAAGCGCGTATTAAACAAATAATAAATAAGCTAATATATAATTATAAAATGCTTTAAACTAAGATTTATTACGAATTATACGAGCTAGGCGATTGCAAAAGCTACGTTTAATTTTATAATAATCGCTATATATAATACCGAATTAACTCTTTTTTAATAAACTTTAATATGTTTTTTTAAAGCTTATCTCTTATATTTAATAAGATCGATTTAAAAGAGCGGTATTATAAGACACCTTTTATTAACTTATTTAAACTTTCGAGCAATCTTCTTAATATATTAACTATAAATTAAGGAGATAGTCTTACGCTTTTTATTACGTATTATTTTAATCCTTAGGAATTATTTAATATTTTTAAAATTATATATATTATACGCTTAATTTAATTATTTAATGAAATCCTGTCTGAGCTTTAAATTGTCTCGGTAATAAAATAGTTAAATGTTATTTATGTAAAAGAAAATAAGGATTTTATAATTAAAGTTTATAAATATATATAGTTTTTCCGAGTATAAAATTAACCTTAAATTTATTAACGTTTTATTAATATACTTATATTATAAATACAAAGAGTCACGTATCCTGTAAAGAGCGCGATTAATTCGCAGTATATTTTTAGGCTTATTAAAACTTAAAAGGAATTTATAATATACGATTTCGCCGTTTATATCTTAAAAAGCGTTAATAAACGCATTAATTACGTCGAAGCACTTGATTTTTAAATTAAAATAAGCTGCGAGCGTTATAACGATTCGAAAGGATTTAATCAAGAACGTATTAATATATATAAATATAATCGTTAATTTATTTTAAAGATTATTTCGTATAATAATTTAGGATTTATATCTTAAAATATATTCTTTTAGATTTAGCTTATACTTAAAGACTTATATAAGCGAAATAAATAGTAATATAATATTTAAATTAAATATTCCTAAGGTTTAATAACCTTATTTATTTATTATCCTTATCTTTAGGCTTGTATCTTCTTTAAATTACTCTTTTATTAAGTAATTCTTAAAATCGCTTTATTATTTTAATTTAAGTAAAAAATCTTAAACTTTAATTTTTAAAGGTAAGATCTTCCCTTTTAATAATTAGCGGCTCGATTATATTACTATTATAATTATATAATATATAATTTTCATTAAATCTTAAAGATTATTTTACTCTTTTAGTAATATATATTAATTAAGCATAAGCTTTTAAAGTATTTAATTTATTTTAAACTAAAGATTATTATATTAGTCGAGGATTTAATTACTACTAAGATTAATCTTACCCCCGAGCTTAAGGTTGACTTTATCGAGGCGTGTTTATTTAAAGATAACTATAAGTATTATAAATATTTTATTATTTTAATCTTTTTATAATTTTCTTCTCTTTCCTTTACTTTTAATTAATTTCTTTACTTTTACTAAGCTTTTAATAAGTATATTTAATTTTAATTAAGCTTCTTCCGCTATAATTTAAGAGTATATTACTCTTACTTGTCTTATTTTTATCGTTTAAGCACTTTATACTTTAATTTAAGAATATAATATTAAAATTATTATTAAAGTCTTTTTTTATAATTACGGTCTTAATAGTATTTAAATCTCGATACGTAATAATCGAAGCGGATCCCGCGCTTAATTTTATAATACGTTTAAATCTTAATTTATAAATTATATATTTTTACGCGAGTCGAATACTTTTAAGTCTTATTTTATACTTAAAATAGACTTTTAATTTAACGTATTTTCTTTTAATTCTTTACTTTATTTAAAAAGGCTTTTTAAAGTAAGAATATATTCTAGAGTTAAAGGTTTTTTTATTATACTCGGGCTATTAATATCCTTTTTTACTTTTGAGTTTTAACTTTTAAAGCCTTTAATTAATTTTTAAATTTATTTTAATATATAATTAAGGCAAGTCTTTACTTAAGAGATTCGTATTATTTTCTTTAATAATTATATTTTTAATAATATTCTTAATAATTCCAGCTTAGTTTATAATAAACTTATCTTCCTCGATAAGATCGCAAATAAACTAAGCTTTTTAAATCGTAATCTTTACTTTTTTATTTAAAATAATATAAAAACTATTTTTATTAAAGTATATATTACGTATAATAATTATTTTATCGAGACGTGGCACTTAAATCTTATAAATATTAAAAGCGTAAAAACTTATAAAATATTTAATATATGTATACGTACTTATTTTAAATGCTTTCTTATTTTATCTTTTAACTTTTTTTATTATTAATAGGGACGCTTTATAATTATATATATAAATCTTATTTTAATTTAGTTTAAAATCTATAATAAGTCTTATAATAAGCGTTAGATTATATTATAGAAAATAATTCTGAAATCACTTATTATTAATTTTAATAAGTGATAGTCAGTTATTTGCTCGCCTTAAGCTTCTGTTATATAAATAAATCTTTACGAGTGCATATTTAATACTTAGGTTTACTAAAATATTGGCCAATAGTCTTATTTTAATGCCTCTATTAATTGCTTTTTAATTAGCTCTTTCGGCTCCGCTATTTAGCTTAAAAGTTGCCGTTAGTAAGAGCTCGAGGTTAATTCCGAGCTTATTAGTTATCTTTTATATTTTATAAATCCTGAAATTATAATAACTGCTTTCTCTTAATTATATTTGAATTTATATATTAAGAGTTTAAACCGCTTTCGAACTTAAGCTTTAAAGCCCTTAACATATTAAAACATTTTATTATATTCTTTTATTTATAATATATAATTAATAAATAAGCCGCTATACTCGCATTTAAGCACGAGGAGCTAAAAGTAATTCCTATAATATTTCAAATAATTAAATAAATCCTAAGTAATTCTTTAAAATAGTTTAAGAGATTTCCTTTTTAATAAGCGTTTAAAAATTACTTAAATAATATAAATTAAAGCATATTACTTTTATTTAATCCTTTTTATTACTTTAGTAATTTTGATATTTCTCGCCGTGCTTATTAATTTCCTTAAAGCTTTCGGGCTTAAATAGCTTACTGTGGAGGAGAAAACACTAAGCATATAATAAGAAGGTAATAAAACAAGTGCCGGAAGGTAAACGTAAGAAATACTTATTTAATAAATACTAAAGATATTATATATTTAAAGAGTATAATTTATTAAAGAAAAGAAGAGATATAATTTAAATAAGAAGAAAAAGTTATAATAATAAAAATTATTATTATTTTTAAAAGATATTACCTTAAAGGCTATTTTAAATATAATAAGAGGCAGTTTAATTACGTAATAAATAGACTTCTGAAGTTAATCTTATTATATGCGTCCCTCTTTTAAAAAACTCATACTCGACCTCGAGTAAAAAAGTAAGAATTAATATTACGGCTTTAAAAGTTTAAATACTTAAAGGAAAATATATTTATATAAGAATAAGTAAATATTAAGTGACTTATACTTTACTTTTAAAATAAATAATTATCTCGCTTAATACTTTTAAATATTATCTTTTACTTTTTTATTCTTTTTTATTTTTTTCCTTTTTAATAATTTTATTACTTTTTTTTATAATATTTTTAAAAAAGCTTTACGCGTCTTTTTATATTTATATTAGTTTTTTTATATCTCTTAGTACTTATTATATTATTTTTACCGCTTAAACTTACTTTCTTAAATATTATATTTAAATAAACTTTAGTTTTAATAAAATTAAAATAATTTTTTTTTAAAATAAATCGGCATATAATTAATATTTTAAATAAATTCCCGACTTCTTTTTTTATAGCGTAAAGACTAATTTTCTTTATAAAATGTTAGATTTCACTTCGGTAACTCGTGCCGATTCTACCCTAGAATAGCCGAAGGAGTTTCCACTGCTTACGCGGCCCGGAAATTATCTTCGTATTTCGGGAAATTACGCTCGTATTCAATTACGTAGCTCGTATAAGCTACGTAATCAGTTACGTAGTCGTAGAAGCTTCTAGAGAAGCTATTATTTTGTATATAACTACTTAAGAGCTCTTTTAGCTCTTTAAGCAAGCAAGCAATTCTCTCTCTTTGATCACGTGTCCTCACCTACTGCGCTTCCTCTTCCTGATTGGCTCGCCTATTCTCACATAAAATAAAAATTAATCTTTATAACGCGTCGAATTCGTTAATATTCTTTTATACTTTAAGCTAATATATTTTTAACGACCTCGCTTCTTCTTTATACTTTTACTTTAATAAATCTTTTATAAATCTTTTTAATTTCTTAATTATTATTAAAAATAAAAGAAAATATATTAAAAGTGTATTAAAAAAGCAAGAATATATAAATATATAAAGTTAAAAATAATTAAATAATTAAAAAACGGCCTTCTTACTTTTAAAGTTTAAAATATAATAAAAAAGTAAAAAAAAGCTAATCGGAGCATCTCTTTTATTAATTTAATTAAGTTTCTTTTTTACTTTTATTTTCTTTTCTTTACTTTTTTAATAAGTTTATATTAAATAATAACGAAATCGGTCTTAAATAATTCTTTTTCCTTTTATTTTAATAATTATTATATTAAATAAAAGCGCTAATAATACTTTAATAATTTCTTATTATATTTTCTTATTATTTTTTAATAAATAAATAAATTATTATAAGCGACTAAGATTTATTATATTTAAAAAGAAAAAAGAAAAAAGATTATACTTTATATATTAACTTCAAGCTATTTAGTCTTCTTAGCAATGTTTTTCTTTTCTTAATAATAAGTTACAAAATAAAAGCTTCTTAAGAATAATTTTTAAAACTTTAATAAATTATAAATTATTTTAAACCGCCTTCGTCGTCGCTTTCCTTCGATTTGCTTTTTATTATTAATTAATTAAAAAGAATAAGAAACTAAAAGTAAGTTCTTTTTTATTCGATATTATTAACTTTTAAATTTCAATAATTTTTTAATATAATTTAAAGACTTAAAGTAAAAGCGCAGCTTAAATCGCCTTATCAAAATAAAAAGTATCTTTAATTTCGTTACTTATTTTAAGCTTTTATTAATTATATTATAAGTAACTTTTAAATTAATAATATCGAGCTTTTTAAAATTCTTTTCTTATTAAAGTAATCTTTTTTTATTTAAAAAAACTTTACATTAATATAATTTTATAATAACTTTAAAAGTAATAAAAGTATACTTTAAATACTTTTATAAGCCGGTATTAGCTAAGCCGGATTCTAAGTTTAAAGAAAAAGTAAATATATTTTAAAAGCGAAAATAATAATATTCTTTCTTAATCGATTAATATTTTTAATTTAAGAGTCCGAGGATTAATATTTAATTAAAAAAAGCTTTTAACTTAAAGTCTAATTAATTTACTTAATAAGAGATAGCTTTATAAGGATAAAATTTAAAAAATATTTATAAATAGCTTAAATGCTTACGATAAAGTATTATTTACTTACTTAAGTCCTTTATAAAATTATTATTACGACGGAATTATAATAATATTATTTAAATTCCGAAAAGTGAAATTTCAGAATAATTAAAAAAAAAGCGTATAATTTAAATTAATTAAAATCTCCTTTTATATAAAGTAATTCTACTTATTTTATTAACTTAAAATTAATTAACCGAAACTCCGAGGAAATAAAATTATTATTACTTTAATACTTCGATGCGTTACTTAAAATAACTTAAAGTAAGTTCGGTCTATTATAGTATTTAATTCGTTATCTTATACTTTTGCTTTTAATTAAATTATTATTATTAATACGTAAGCAGCGTAAAGGCCGAGACCTAGCAGCCGTCGATCGAGAGAACTTATAAAGTTTAATAATAACTTTTATATTAAACTTTAAGCTTATAATAACTCGATCGCTAATTTCCGAGGACCGATAATTTAATTAAGAATAAAATACTTATAATATAAAAGATTAAAAAGCGTAAAAAAGATATAAAAAAGCTAGAAATTTATAATTTATTAGCCGTATTTACTTTACTTATCTTTAGCTTAATTATTATAGTCTCGGAATATTAAACTCCGTTTTTAAGCACGTTATATTAAAATTATTAATATTTAAATAAACATTTTATATTATTAATGATAAATCTGACGATTTTTATTACCGGTATAAAGCAGTTGTAGTAGTTTATTTTCCTTATAATAACTTATAGCTTATCGCGCGCTTTATCGTTTATTTAAGTATATAAATTAATTTTATTTATTTAGCCTTATAAACTCTTTTAAATCTTAAGTCGTTTAATTACGCGTAACTTCTTAATTATTATATATCTTCTTTTTAAATTAATAACTTATTTATTATAGCCTTAAAAGTTATTTTAATTAAAATAAATCTTTTTTATTATAAGATATTTAAATAATATTAAAAAAGAATTTCTAGTCTTCGACTACTTTCGGGGACTTATTATACGAGCCTGCTTCGGTAATATATCTCGGAGGGTTATCGTTTTCAGCGCTTAGCTTATTAATATATTAAGACTATTAACGCTCTAGAACGGCTCGTCGAAAAAACCTTATTTAACTTATTATTTAATTCTTTATAACATTTAATAAGAAGTAAATGCTTAATTAAATTCTGCTTTTTTATAACGTAAGTTATACTCGACTTAATTTAATTAAATTACCTTACGAAATTAAAACTCTTTTTAAGTTTCTTAAGAGCTTCTTTAATTTTATAAAATATTAATAATTATTATATTTATAAGCTTTCGAGCTTATACGTCTAGCGTTAATAATATTAAATTATTCAAAGGGCAGCTATTATAAATATATTATTTAGCTTGACTAGGATATTAATATTATTATTACGGAACAACTTATAAATGCGATCGAAGGGTATTTATAAGCGTAAATAATATTCGAAGTATTAAGAGGATTTTTTATTATTTAAAGAAAAGCTTTTAGTATTTTAATATTGCTTTTATTATCGTGCCTTAATTTTGGTCCCTCCCGTAAGATATAAAAGGTACGTTTTCGTTATAATTTAGCGTTTAATAACGCTAAGCGACGAGCTATAAGAATTATAATAAGAAGTAATTAATAATATTAATCGTAGCAGTTAAGTTACTCGCTAAAAGAATAAGTAACGACTCGATATTGACTTCGTTCCGCGTAAGTTAGTTTTTTAAATACTTTAATAATAATTTTATTATTTTATATAACTTATCTCGTAAGCTCTTTAAAGTCTTTAAAACTTTATAAATTTCGCTTTTCGAGATTAGGTTTAAGTTAATCTTTATTATTATTATTATATTAAATTATTGCTAAAAGCTCGTTGTTTTTATAATAAATAAAACGCTTTTATTTATAAAATAGCTTAAAGTAATTAATTATAAAAGTATTGCAAAAGAATATATTGTCGTTTCTTAACTCTTTTAGCTTATAATAATTCGTTTTAGAAAAAGCCTCGTAAATTTCGTAAAATCTTAATTACCGAAAATTAAGCTTTTTATTCTTTAATATATCGATTTCCTAAATAAAATCGTACTTAAAAACTAAATCTTGAACTTATAATAGCTTATTTCGAATGTCTTTTTTTAAAATCGAAAGCTTCTTTTTCTTCTTATTTATAACGTATTTTTTAAAGCTTAACTTCTTTTATATTATTATTCCGCATTTAATATTAAAGAGTTTAAATATAAATTAAATCGTTAATACTCTTAATATCTTTTAAGAAAAAGCTTCTTTATATAAAATAACGTATTTCGATAAGAAGAACTAATTCTCTACCGTAAATTATATAAAAGGGAGTATAACTTATAAGTTTATAAATTAAAATATAATTAGCAAATAAAACCGTTAATAAATTTATATAAATAATAATATTCACGTAACATTCACAGAACTACGTAAATACGGAGGATAAGTTAACACAGGGGTTGCACGTCGCAGGAAGTAAATGAAGAGCATTAGACGCTAGCCACTTTAGGACTAGCCTATAACGAGAGCCTCTTATATAAAGCTCTCGTCGACACCTTAAAAGTAGCTCTTTAGACTTGAACAAATATATAAAATATAACTAAAGCTTTATATTATATAATCGAGTCTTATTACGATTGACTAAGTTATTACTTATTACCGGGAGGGATAGGCAATATAGTGTAATCAACAAAATTACTTATCTAATCTTTTCTTATTTTAAAAAGAGTATTCTTAATAAAATTATATTTCCGCTCGATTATATTATTAGCTTTCACGTTATAAGCCGATATTTAAATTCGTCGAATTTCTTCTTTATTTAATAAGTTAACGATTTCGCTTATATTCTTTATACTTTTATCGATTATTAACTTTTAAAATAGCCCGTATTAGTAAATAATATCTTATTAAATAAAATCAGCGATACTTTTAGCTTTTTTTAAAACAAGCGCCTTAACTTCGACTTAATTACTTATATTATCTCGGGCGATAATAAAATACTTTTTCTTATTTTATATTAATATAAAAATAATATTTAGCGCTTATTTTTTTATAAGTCCGTTTAAAATAATTAAAATTATAAATTCTTTTTATCGCTTAATATTACGTAATATATACTTATTATATATTTTAACGAATTCCGCGAAGTCCTTAAAATAACTTTTCTAAAAATAACGCTAAAAAATATAATAATATATACTTTCCCTTCTTTTATAACCGAAGCTATTAAAATAGCTTTATAAAATATATACTTTATCTTTATTAATATTAATAACAAGTTTAATAAGTACGCTTTTTAATAGAAATCTTTAAATACATAAGTTATAAATTCCGCATAATAATACTTTTTTCTTAAATATATAAAAAGCTTTAAAATTAATATTTTTTAAAATCTTAAACGTAATTAAATAAGTAATTATCTTTTAATAATACTTTTTATAATATTTTGAAAATATTAATAAATTTACTTCGCTTTTTTAATTTATATTCGAGTCGCTATTAAGTATTATTTAATTATTCGACTTATTTTATAGTTCTTAGACTTTTCGCTTTATATTAATAAGGATATTACGTCTTCGGATTAGCTTAAAGTTATCGAAAATCTTTAACTCTTTTATTAAGTCTTTTATATTTTCCGCTTTTATAAAATAAATTCTAATCGTATTAAACTTAATTAAGATTTAATTTTTATCGTTATTATTTTTAATATTTTCTTTAATATCTTTAAAGTATTTAAGTCTCCTCGAGAGAGCATTTGCTACTGTATACGTAGCACTTTTAATATAGCGCACTTCGAAGTCGAAAAGCCTAATCTAGGCGAGTTAACGAGTAAGTATTATATTAAGGTAATCGTAAGTAACTTTTTTAAATTAAATAATAAGAGTATTTACGTTAATTTCTATAATAAAATAGACTTTTATAAGCCAGATTTTGAGCTTTTTAAGAATTAAGAATATACTTTTATATTCTTTTTTTATAACGTCGTAATCTCGTTCTGCCTTTATTTAAAAGCCGCTCGTATACTTTGTCGGTCTAAATTTATTATTTTTTAAATTACGCTAATTAAAGAAACCACCTTATCCGACTCTATTAAAATCTATAAAAACGACGATTTCGCTAGCGCCCTTAAAGTAGTCGATCTTATAAAGTATTAAGAAATAATATAAAATATCTTAAAAGATTCTTATTACTTAATTATAAATTATAAGGTTTTATATAAATTTAACTTCTTTTTTAATAAAGTCTTATAAAGGCTCGGCCAATAAATAAAAGTCTTTTATTTAAATACAAAAGTAAATAATTAAACTTAAAAATCTTTTAATTTTTATAACAGTTTTTAATTCTTTTTATTTTTATATTTTAATTAAATATATAATTAAAAGTTCTCTTTTTTACGGGTTATATGCGTAGCCCACGACGTTTATATTATTATAATAAAACTAAAATTTAAAGCTTATAATAGCTTTAACGCGCTTAAAGCGTTTTAATATCTTATCGAAATTAAGAAAGTATTTAAGAATAAATTAGCGAATTTCAGGCCGCACTTCCTTTCGATCGTAATTTATATATAATCTTTTTACGCTAACGTTATTTAAAAATAATATTATAACAAAAAGCATAATATCTTTTAATATTTTATTAATTATTTTTACGAATTAAGTAATAAAATTTATAACTTTTTAAAATAATATCGTATTTCGGACTAATTCAATACTAAGTATAAAGAAAGCCGTTATATTTCGGCTACTTTAATACAATACTTATTAATTATAAGTTAAATATAAGTTTATTAAGCTCGCAATATAATACTTTACAAATTCCTTTAAAGATTTATTAATAAAAAGAAGTAAATTAACGTCTTTTAAAATAATTACGTTAAATATAATTACCGAGTTAATTAAGCGGTACTTTTCTGGTTCTTTTTTCTTAATTAAGAATTAAGCGTTATAATATAATTCCTTAAAAAGTTCGAGAACTTTATAATTGAATTTATTTTTTACTATTTTCCTAACTTTAAGAGCTAGTGCTCTAAGAAATAAAAAGTATAATACTTACCAGGCTTCGTAATTTACCGTCTTAATAATTATTAATAATGAAATATTTTTATAGAATTTCTTATATTTAATTTAATTAAATATAATAGCACTTTCTCGATTTAATATAATTCGTCGAAAAAAGCTTTTTCTTTTAATTATAATATATTTTTAATATTTAAAATAATAAATCGCTTTTCTATAATCTTAAATCCGTAAAAAAAGCCGGCAAAATAAAAGAATAAAATATTTTAATACTTTTTAACTTATTTCTAAAGAAAGTCCCTTTCTTTAAAGACTTCGTACTAGTCTTTACGGCCTTTAAGCTTATCTCTTATTTTATTTATTTAATTTATAAGCTTAATTTTTTTGTCTTTCGTCTTATATATAATATAAACCCGCGAAACTTATTTATGTTTTTTTTAAATAAAAACGTTATTAATAAAGTATTATAATCCGTAATAAATTAAAAAGTAAGCTCAATTTTCTTAATTAATATAGTATTAAATATACGTTCTTTACCGAAAGGAGTTTTAATAAAGTTTTTATAAAAAGAGTAATTATAAAAGTCTGTTTTTAAAATCATAAATTCTCGCTTTATATATTTAATAAAAATATATAAGACGTCTTCGAAAAAGAAATTGCTTTTATTATTAAAGATTTCTTTATTTTTCTTATAAAACAGCTCGTCTTCGAGCTTAAAAAAAGTATCTTTTAAAAAGCATTCGACGGTATTAATTACAAAGCTTTAATTATAATTAATTATTCGTTTTCTAAGTTAGTTTCGGATTCTAAGTAATTTAATTCCGGATTTAATAATATTTTATTAATTTGGCTCTTAGACTTCGCAGCTTCGATACTTTTAGTATATTCCGTAAGTTTAATTACTTTAATAATAATAATTAATTGCGTAATTTCATTTTATAAATTAGCGTAAACTAAACCGCCTTTCGTATTAAATAAATATTTAAATAAAACGCGCGTAATCCGAAAGAATAGAAATTTAAAAATAATTTTAATACTTAGAATTTTTATAATAAAAAACTTAATAAAAATAATATAATTTCCTATTATAATCGGGACGTTATCCGTATATCTTAGAAATCGCGATTTTACGCCTATAATACTCTTTAAAGCTATAAAATCGCTTTTTATAATAAAGACTTTTAATTAAACGATAATATTATAAGATATATAATTGACTTTTACGCCGGAATTAAGAATAACTCGGATATTATTAAGTCTTATTCTTTTAAGTATAATAATTATATACTTCGGCGTTAAAGAGTATTACTTATAATTCAGTTCTTAATATATGTCGATTAAGTAAACTTTAATAATTAAAAGTAAGTCGACTTTAAATTCCTCTTTTAAAACTATTACTTTTTAAAACGCTATTAAAATAATAATTAAGATTATAAGCATTAAGCTAAAAAAAAAGAATTAGGCTTAACAATAACTAGAAAATTAATTATTAAATTAATATTTCTTATATTAAGAAGACTTAATACTTTTATTTCTTTTATTAAACTTAGAACTTATACGTAAGTCTAACTCAAGATATAATAAAGTAAAAAATAATTCGTTATTTTTATTTAAAGAAAATACGTTCAGGCTATCGCGAAGCTCGTAACTTTCTTAATATAAAATTTAAAGTATTAACTTAAAATAATAAAAGACGTTAAAATATAATATTATTCCTTTCTTAATCGCAGTCTTAAAGAGCTTTTATAAATTCTACAGTCTTAATATTAATAATAGCGATTTAGTCCTAAATCTCTTAATTAATAATCTTTAGTCGACTTATCCTTAATAAGTCGATTAAAATAAAGATTTCCTTTAAAGTTAAATTTCTAAAGAGCTCTCTTTAAGCAAGAAGCTTATCTAGCGTATTATTTAGCGTATAATTATTCCGCGATAGCGCCTAATATACGCGAAGTCGGCTTAAAGTCGCTTTAACGGCGATAAGTAAATTGCTTTTAGCGCGTTTCTAAACAGTCCTTATAAAGGATAATTTAATAGTAATCGATCCTTTTCGACTTACGGCTAAAATAAGTGCTTCTTTTAATTTCTTAAAAATAATAATATTATTATTATTTCTTATAATAATCCGAATAAGTTTTACTTTAAATACTTTAATTAAAAAGTCTACGTTTATAAGTTCTTAAAATTTAATAATATTCTTAACTTTTTCGCGAACTTTTAATCTTCCGTAATTAGCTTAAGCTTTAAGGCGTTCTTAAAATAAAATTCTAGTTATATATAATTCGGCTCTTATTATTACTTTAAAAGCAGCGGCACTTTATTATTTTATTTTTATAATTACTATTTTAAAGCTATTATTTATTCTTTTTAAATAAGAAATAATAAATACGTTTTAAACGTTAATTAATTTTATTATATTAAAAAGTCAAATAATAAGAATATTTAAATAATCTTAGAGTTCTTAATTTACTTTTAATATTAATCCTTTTAAAACTAATTTCGGTATAATATTTTATTAAATTAAAAAAGCTTCTTAAGCGTCTCGGAGCTTCTTTTAGATTATTTCTTCTTTTCGCCTTAAATTTAAATCTTTTTTTATATTAATTATTTATAAAATAAAAACTTCTCTTTTTAGTTTATTTTAAGGAATTTAAATCGCTTAAGCTTTTATTCCTTCTTTTTAAAAGCTTATATAAATATAATTATCTTTATTCTTATAAATAATTCTTAAATTAAGCTACTTCTTAAACTTGTAATATTAATTTTAATATTTATAAAATCTTTAAGATTTAATATTTATAATTGGCCTATTAAAGCAAAAGAAACATCCGGTGCTTATATTATCTTTCGTATTAAAACGTCGATTATATTAAAAGCTTATTCTAAAATCTTAATAAAATACCTTAACTTCTTTAAAATATACGATCGACTCGTAAGTAAATAAAGCCTTAACTTCGGCTATTAATTTTAAATTCTTTTTCTTTCTTTATAATACGTATAAAATAAGCAAGTTATTTAATCCTTCCGTAATTATATTAATATTTTATTTTATAACTTAATTAATATCGCGAGTCAGCTTCTCGATAATAAAAATAACTTCTTTTCGAATATACTTTTCTTAATTCGGTTTAAGATAAAGCACCGAATTCTTCTTAAATATATTATTAATTTTTTAAATTAAGAAATTATTTTTATACTTTATAAACTCGGGGCAAGCTATAAAATTAAGCCTCTCGAACGGTATTATTAAAGAAAGAGTTTTGCTATTACTTAACTCGAGTCGAAAACAGTCGGCTTAAATAATTTATATAAATAATACTTCTTTTTCAATTAAAATATCGATTTCCCGCTCGACTCGGAATAAGCTTTTTGTTTTAGCGGATATTTTATCGAAAGATTATATATTTTTTATATCGAAAATATTATTATTTTTTATTAAAGTTCCGGCTTTTCGCCTTAAATATTTAAATAAAGCCGCTAAAATTTTTATAATTATTTACCGCTTTATAATAATTTTCTTTCGCATATAAGCTCGATTAACTTTTTTAAAAGCTCGAAGGAATTATTAAAATTAAAATTTAAAAGTATCTTTTATAATATATTTAAAATTATTAAATATTTTCTTTAAATTTTAAAAAATATAATAATATTATTTAAAGTTAAACGTTTAATATTCTTTTATAACTTTTTTAATTAATTCTTAATAAGTATTATTAAGGAAGTCGGGGAGCCACTTAATATTTCGTCTTATTTCGAAAGTATAATAATTCACGACGTATTATTTTTTTTCGGCGTTATTTATAATATTTCGAGCTATAAAGAGTTGCTTTAAAGTCTTAAAGAACTTAATAATATTATTTTCGTTAAAATATAAGTAATTAAAAGTACTTAAAATTAATATAGCTTAAGCTATTACGAAATAAAAAAGTCTTTAATAAAATCCGTAATAAATTATACGGCCTAAAATATAAGCTATTAAGATATTATATTACTAAAAGTAAGTTCGTAATAATAATTATTTAAAGCCTCGTTTACTCCGTATAATATAAATTTTTTAATAAGTTTATATTATTCTAACGTAAGTCGTATTAATTAAAAAGCTTAAGCGGAAGTAGCTTAAGCCTAAAGCGGTATTATATAGTTTATATTAGCGGAGTTAAATCCCTTTTACTTCGAAAGCGAATATAATATAACTTAAAGGTATATAAGCTAAGTAAGTATTATATAAGCCGGTAAAGTTTGAGTAGCGGCTTAAGCTCTTATATTAGAGCTTTTTAAATAGCTATTACTTTAATTATAATTAAATATATTTTGTCGTAAGTTATTATTATTACTTTTATTTCTCGTCCTTTTCTTATTTATAATTAAAATATTATCTATAAGTATTCCCGGTAATTATAATAAAATAGAATTAATGATTCCAGTAATATTAAGCTTTATTAAAGGCTTAGTAAGCACAAAGGTAAAGGAGTTTGCAGAGCTTATAAAATCAGTCTTAATAATAGAATAGTTTATAATCGGGGTCGTAAAGCTTCCTCGGGTTATAAAGAAGTTATTAATAAGTCGTTTAAGCTCTTTGCCTTTCGAGTTGCCGCTAAAAGTATTGTTTTTAATATTATTTTCAAATATAATTAATTTTTCTTAATAAAATTAATAATTTATTAAAGACTAAATACGCTTAATATTATTAATAAAAAAAAGTATAAGATATAATATATTATATTAAAAAAGGAAGAAAGTATAAGGTCGAGAAAACAAAAGATATATATAAGTAAAATATTAAATTAAAAAGCTTATAATTTCAGGCTTTTTTCCGGAATAATAAACCCCGAAAGACGCCGAAGTCTAAGCTTCTTATCCTTATAATAAACGAACGTATAAGCTTAAGCGAAATAAATAAATCTTATTAAATACTAAAGTTTTATTATTATTAAAATTCATCTCGGCGTAAAATAACTTAAGACCGAAACTAATTTAAAAGGCATAAAATAAAACCTTATATATCTTTTTATTAAGCTCCGTCTCGCCAGCCTAAAATAAGCCCTTAACGACAAAAACAAAAGAAGAAAAAAGTAATAAATACGTCTATTAAAAATGCGATTAGCGTTGAAATTTACCGGATTTATTTTAAATAATTTATTTTTTGTTTTCCGAAGTATTAAATATATTTCAATATCGGTTAAAGCTTTTTTAATAACGTAATCCGGCTATTTTCGGTCCGACTTTTTTAATATTAATACTTTATGTGTTAAAGCTAGCTTTTTTAATAATTTAAGTACTTTTATATTAAAAGTAAGTAATTTCTTTTTAGATTTCTTATGCTTTTTAGTATATTATAAGAGACTATCGAAGTGCCGTATTTAGTTTTGCTTTAAAGGCTAAAAAATCTTTAAGTAAATAAATCTATACTAGTTCGAGCACTTATCGGTTTCGGTCTTTATAATTAATATAAGAGGCCTTTAGACTTCTTTACGTATCTTATTTTAGCTTTTTTATTTGCTTCTTGCGTCGGTTATTAAAATATATAAAGGAGAAAATACTAAATATATAATAAAAAAGTAATAAAGTAAATACTGTGAGAATAGGGCGAACCAATCAGAATGAGGAAGCGCAGTAGGTGAGGACACGTGACCAAAGACAAAGTAGAATTGATTGCTTGCTTACTTGCTTGCTTAAAGAGCTAGAAGAGCTCTTCGGTAGTTATATACAAAATAATAGCTTCTCTAGAAGCTTTTACGACTACGTAACTGATTACGTAGCTTATACGAGCTACGTAATTGAATACGAGCGTAATTTCCCGGAATACGAAGGTAATTTCCGAGCCGCGTAAGCAGTGGAAACTCCTTCGGCTATTCTAGGGTAGAATCGGCACGAGTTACCGAAGTCAAATCCAACATATCAGATTTCTATGGCGTTTCCTTATGATTTTGATCATTATGACATTGCAAATTCAAAGTTGGGCAACAATTTATATTGAAGCTACGGACGTTCCAAAAAAAACCACTAAGTCCCCTAATCTACTATCCCCCCTTGTATAATGTTATTCGGCGGAGATGTGTGGGTAGCTGGCAAGGGTGTTTGACCAGTGAAATTAACTGCTTTCGGCTCTAGAAGTTTCTACTTGCACCCCTTGATGTGATAACAGACCAAATTTGGCCTGTGCAAAGGCCATGCCAAGGCTCTGACAAGGCTCTCTAGCCAGTCAGAGGTGCTGTTTCCTGGATCCGACCCACACATCTCCGCCGAATAACATTATACAAGGGGGGGGATAGTAGTACCTCGTATGGCCACCATTAGCTGCAATTACAGCTGCAATTCGCTCTGGCATAGTAGCCACTAAGTACTCAAACTCTTCGTCTGCGATTTCTTCCCAAAGGCGTTATACACGCTCTACATACATAGCTCGGGCAGGAGTCCTTTCATACCGGAGCTTTCTCTTGATCATACCCCAAATTCCTTCAATAGGATTTAAGTCAGGAGAATTTGCTGGCCAATCTACAAGAGATACCTTCCAGAATCTAAAGTAGTCCTGCACTACTTTCGATCGATGGATTAGAGACCCGTCTAGCATAAGTATAACTTCTCCAGCGTCTCCCACATGCTCTTACTATGCCCGTACAAAATCAACAAGACCCGGGGCAACCCAGGCAGTGTAATCTGCACCTGTCATGCCACCTTTTGGGCCGCTTCCACGATCCAGGACTTGGAGTGGCATTCTCTGATCTCCACAATGAGCCCCCTGGACGTGTACTCCGGGTGCTGGGCGTGCAAATCGTAGCCGGAGGCATTCTGCTCGATACTTTTCAGACGTATTTCTGGTAACATAAACATCCTTTTCGCCTCCGTTATGCATTTGGCTCTAATCTATAAAAACTATAAAATTCATCCAATCGTTAATAGTCCAACCCTCAAACTTAAAAGCAAAGGTTAAACGATGTCGCATATGGTCTTCCGATAGCCAAGGCTTAGAAACAGCTTTACAACGGCGGTATCCTTCGGTCTTGAGGTAATCCCGGATTGTCGTAGCACTAAATGGGACATTGCAATGAACTGCAAGTTGAGGAAAAGGCATTCTCCGGACAGCCGCAGAGCCAGAAGTAAGAGCATTAAGAAGACGCTTTTTATGCCAGAAGTTGAATTTAGACTTTCGACCGGTCCGCAGTCGTTTCTTTGGTGTAATCGGGCTATGACATGCCAGTCCTGCTGTGGCAATAGAACAACTAATTCGCTCAGCAATTGTACTGAGTTTAATTGGGTGGCGACCACCAGGTGTCTTCTCCCACTCACGCCAACCATGAATTTTAGCTCGATCGGTATGAGAGAGAAAATGGTAGACCTGATTCAAAGGCGTATTTGGAGGCTCTATGCCGGACTCAGAGGCTGTCGTATCCTCATCTGAATTATACTGTAAAGGTATAGGAGTGACGATACGCGGAGGACGTGCGGAAAGCCCTATTCGTGATGGTCCAGCCATTGGAGAAAGAGGAGGAGAAGAGGTAATAATAATTGCTTCTTAAGGAGTTGCCATTTTAATGAAAACAGGTTAATTTAGGCAGAGAATATCTGAGGTTTTTGAGGGTATTTTGAGGAACGAGGTACCAGACCTTGAATTGAGTGAGAATTGAATATTATGAAAGCTGAATACAGCTTTACAGTGGGAAGTATTGTTTATGGCCCCAGCTAAATCCACACACGGGAATAGCTAAATCAACACATGCCAAGGGTTTCGGGCACACCGTGTGCATTTATCACCCTTGCCCCGCCATACAAATTAGTACTACAGCGCAAGGGCCACTTATGCATCTGAAGTATCCTGTTACCCCTGAATCGACTTTTGAAGCTATTCACTTGGTACTCGTCGTGAGAGAGGTTACATATCATTAATATATTAGTTAGATAGTACTGTAGATGCTACTATAGCTTCTGCTGCTGTGATACAAAGGGATATAATTGCCGGAGTAGAGGTATATACTCAGGATGCGGACTTTGAATTAGATGATAAAGATCATTTGGCATAATTACGTAGAATACATAAATGGCCCTTGCTCTGCAGTACTGATTTGTATGGTGGGGCAAGGGTGATAAATGCACACGGTGTGCCCGAAACCCTTGGCATGTGTTGATTTAGCTATTCCCGTGTGTGGATTTAGCTGGGGCCTTGTTTATTTACTCCTCTTAATATTAGAGCCTTAGGCAAAAAAAGGTAAGGGGTAGGGGGTTAAAACACGTATGGGACGGATCGACGATTCTTATGCTACGCTGTAACAGGCTGTAGTTTCCCCCGAAGTAATTGAAACACCAAATCTCTTCTTTTCAGAATCCGGCAGAAACAGGAGGGGTGGCGAGACCCACCTGAAACCCCCTTCCGTACTTCCATAACAGCGTCAATAAAGCTTATTACGTCCTTGGCCTTCGCTCTTTTGCCGTTTTTGATTATTAGTAAGCAGACAAAGTAGCGCAGTGGTTGTGGCTCTAAGCGAGCCAATCAATTCTTAAAAACCTCGGCGATGCAATATCGAACTGTGCCGAGAGTCCCCGCTAAGAAAGTATCCGAGTCACTTGAGACAAGCTCTCTGGAAATTCCCAGAATAACCGAAGAAAAGACGTCAATGAGGTGGATACATTAACATCGACATCTTCACCGTCCATCGCAACCCTCTGGTTACTGAAGTTGCAACCTTACATCTCTTATCAATATCAATTCGCTTGATATCATACTTTTTATTCCTCCAAAGCTACCCCTCAATCAACATGTCAGAGACCCAAGGGCCAACGCCTAATCCCTCGGCCGGATCCTCAATACACACACAGCAACGATTGAACCGGTCATGTCTCATATGCCACCAACGGAAAATTCGATGTGACAAGAAGTCGCCTTGCGGGAATTGTACTCGGGCAGCCGTACTATGTTGTTTCCCCAAAGCAGAACAACCAGTTCGTCGTACGCAAAAAACCACGATTTCCGACGTCTCATCGCGCCTTGACCGTTTAGAGAGAACGATCCAAGCTTTGGTGAAAGAGTCGCCTGGCAAGGATGATGCAGTCTCGATTCCGTCAAGGAATGCAAAGGATTTCAACATCTCACCAGTGGAGGAAGAGATTCTTGAGCGAGCTCCTAGTGAAGAGAAGCTCATTCATGGAGACAACTCAAGTAAATATCTGAACGAGTCTCTCCTCTCTTGTATAATGGAAGAAGTATGAGTTTTAAGAAACAGTTCCTTAACCAAAACATTAGCTGACTTGGCCACCCTGTAGGAAAAAGAGATTCACTCCCTCATAAGTCTTCAGGTTGACGAAAAGTCGCAGCTAGAGGCACCGCATTCAATAGAGCTAGAGCCGCTACTGTCAAACTTTTACAGACCAGAGACTGGAAAATCGGACCACCCAACTCGATCATGTGCTATCCAACTCTGGCAAGCATTCGTCACTAATGTTGATCCAATGACCAAGATTATTCACGTCCCAACAACACAGGCCACCGTGTACAGTGGAATCAAAATTGGCAATGACGCAGATGCAAATACTAGCACACTTCTGTTTGCAATCTACTTTGCCGCAACAGCGAGCCTCAGCCACCACAGTCTGCTTACTATTCTTGGCAAGGACAAAAGGACGGCTCTGAATCACTTTAAGCGTGGGCTAGAACAGTCACTTGCTGCATCCAGGTTCCTAGAGACACCAAACTTAATGACCTTACAAGCTATGACGCTTTACATTGTGAGTTAGTCAAGTTTTTGTTCATACAGCACTAACAAGTCAAGCGATCCGTCCGAGGATTCGTCAGAAGTCGATCTTTGTGGTCACTCAATGGTCTGGTTGTCCGTTCCGCGCAATCAATCGGCCTGCATCGGGACGGAAAAAAGTTCGGCCTTCCTCCATTTGAGTGTGAAATCCGTCGTCGTCTCTGGTGGAATATCGTTGCCAATGATTCTCGAGCTGGAGAAGATCTCGGCTTCACGATCTTGAATTTCGAAGGTGTGACTGATGTTGCGCTCCCAATCAACGTCAACGACAACCAGCTCGAGCCTAACATGACCAAGCTTCCATCTGCTGAGCTTGCATGGACTGAAATGTCGGTCACGCTCATCATTATAGAAGTAAGCAAAGTGCTGCAGGAGATAAACCAGAGCAGGTTTGAGTGCAAGGACCATCAATCCTACGAGGGTGCTCGACAGAAGAAACTGCATTCTATGATCGAACGACAAGAATGCTATTTGCGGTGCTGCGATGAGAACATTCCTGCTCAGCGTGCTGCTTATCACATCGGCCATATCCTCACAGCCAAGCTTCAGTTCGTCACTCGTCGACATTTGCCGTCTACAGCCTTAGACCTTCAGAACCTCTCTCAAGACACGCGAGAAAGCTTTGAAAAGGCTTGTGATATTCTAGAGCTCAGCAGACACTTCGCAGAAGACGATATGCTACAGGGTTTCCGATGGATCTGTCAATCCTTTCCACAGTACAGTATCCTTATGTATGTCTTGTGTCGTTTGTGCAATGGTGTTGAGGGATGGAACGTGGATAAAGCGTGGGAGTTGGTCGATGCGGCTTTTGAGGGGCAAGGTGAGGGGCGCCTTGATTGGAACTGGGCTGTTCTGGAGAAGCTGAGAGCAAAGGCACATCTCGTGAAGATACGTTCAGAAGCGCAAGACACAAGTTTGACACCGATGATAGCTTTGAACGATGTACCTGGTGTTACACGAGGTGGGGATCTTTCTCAATTTCCCGACTGGACTTTAAATCAGCTCGACGATTACGATTGGAGTGCACTGTTGCAAGACGTAGATATGCAAACTTATGACCTCTAAGATAGAAGCCTCGCAGTCTTGAGTCTTAATTAAACCATTCTATTAAATTAAATAAGAAGACACAATTTGAAAATAAAAAGGAGCGGGGTTATCTATCAATACAGATTCTACTAGCCAGTTTTACTTGGAACAATCAAAACACCGCCGTGATTTTCCAGCCCACCTTGTACACCCTCGCGGCAAGAATAAAAGCCGACCCGGCCGCACACATCACCCCAGCAAAGACCTTGACACCCGCCCATGATCCATTATTCAAAGCCAAAATAGCGCCCGCAATGGGTCCAGTGGTTAAGCCACCAATACTGTTCGCCAGGAAAACCAATCCAATGCGAAAGCCGATCTCCCGCATCGGTGATATCTGTGCTATCAGACCTCCAAGAAGAGAGACGTAGGCACCAGAGAAGAACCCGTAGAGGGCAGAGAATGTGATGTGAGCTGCCTGAGTGTTCTTTCCGGATGGAAGCCAAAGTGCTAAAGTGCATAGGCTTGTGGCGATGGCAGCAATGATGAAGGTATTGTATTTGCCCATCCTATCGGCGAGGAAACCCGTGGAGACGCGGCCGAATAAACTTGTAAAGCACGTCAGTTAGTTTGTTAGTCTCTTAGGAGGTGCAGAGGGGTTGTAATTACCTAGCAGCATTCAAGATTGCGACCAGGTAATGGGCGAGTGAAGATTCCATGCCGGTGTCCATTGCCTCCACAACGATATAATTGATTGGGATGAACAAACCGAAAATAAAAATTGCGAGACCAATCATAGTTAATACAAATGCAGGTTCATAAAAAGGCGCAACGAGCTGACTTCGTGTTATAGTTTGTGGTTTAGGAGGAAAGCGAGATTTCACCGTCAGGTTGGCGATGGCAAGGAGGCCAAGGATCATAAAGGCGCAAATACGCATTGTCCAGCCGTATCCAACAGATCCCAAGAGATGGGTAACCATGATTGGAAAGATCACTCCTCCAATGCTGGATCCTGTTGCAAGGATACCCAATGCTGCTCCGCGATTCTTACTGAACCATCCACTAACGGCGCTGATGGCAGGTTGGAATATTAGAGCCACGCCAATGGCGCTGCAGACCCCTTGCGAGAGCATAATTTGGTAGTATTCAGTTGAAATCGATGCCATCATCAACCCGAACACGTGAAGTAAAGTTCCCGCAAGAGTCAGGTATCGAGCTCCATATCGATCGTACAACTTGCCAATAACAGGTCCCTTGAAAAGTATCAGCAGCGAAACTCCAGAGGTGAAGGGCTCCTACCGATGCAAACGTAAAGAACACCTGCAGGGAAGGGATCCATGAGATTGTGCTGGCAGAGTAGTTTCGTAGGTAAGTGGTTTGGTAAAACTCTTGGAAAACACCGATGCCTGTAGAGGAAATAGTTAGCCAGGTAGAGATACGAAAGACTCGAGGATTAGACTTGCTATTGACCCATCCGAAACTGCAGAACGAAGTGCACCATCCCCCGAGGACTACCAACCAGGCATCAAAGCCCCCATCTGGAGCATCAGAGACGGGCGGCGGTTGATCGGAAGGAGCTTTTTCCTGGTTCAATAATGCTAGGCCGTGGGGCGGTTGTTGCTTTTCGCAGTTAATGCTCAGCTTTTCCGAATCCGCTTTAATAGACATATTAGACTTGGATGAGTACCGAAATTTTGGGAAGAAACGTTGAGAGAAGAAAACACAATGGATGGCGAAGGAAATAAGACAGGTGCAGCTGTTTCGTAGTTATATTGATTAATTGTTCGGAGCTCATTATCAACAACAGACCGACAAGCCTTCCACTCGGAGATTAGGAAAATTCTCCACTCATTGAACGAATTGCAGCACTGGAATATGGCTAATTGGTACTACTTGTAACCTGGTGGCCGTGAGGAATCTAGGATTCTCGGCGCGGTCGATATTGCATCGCCGAGGTTTCTGAGAATTGATTGGCTCGCTTAGAGCCACCTGCACTGCTTTGTCTGCTTCTGCTGACTAATAATCAAAGACGGCAAAAGAGCGAAGGCCGAGGACATAATAAGCTTTATTGACGCTGTTATACGGAAGTCCGTGACTATCTGGTTAACCCGTGCTGTGGGTGATCGATGGAGCCTCATCCGACGTGGTGGCTCAAGGGAACTCTGAGAACGGCCGGCTTACAGACTCGATTATACACTGGCAAATACAGCTGCAGCGGATCAAGAGTTTAGAGGGCGTCGAACATTAATAATGTTTTAATTTAATTATAAGTCTAGAGCTTTTAGTAGTTCAAGGAAGTGTAATATAAGTTTTTATATTTAACACTTAAATTATAATTATTCCTTTAGCATATACTTAATAACCTCGTATATATGTAACGACGCAAGAGCTTTGGACGTGAAGATAGACTTAATACTTAGAATATAAAAACTATAAAGCTACTGTACAAGCGGGAGCCAGCGAGGATCCAGGCCAGCTTCTCAGGGCTGAGTGCAGCCATAATTTATGGCATTATTCCCCCCCTCTCCTTCCGCAGATGAGGTCTGTCTAGCTAGCGTCGCAATTGCTGTTTTTCTTGAATGCTGGGGAATTCTTTCCAGGCGCGTGGTCGACTAATGATACCACGGTATAATCGAAGTGGTGATTGTGGCTTCTCGATATTTACGCCTCCGACGACAAAGTCTCCAGCTGAGTCTTGGCAGGCCCTTTCGAAACAAGGCTTGAGACATAAAGTCCTAGAACGGACTTTCTTTGATAACCCTCCACGACTTTTGCATTGCTTGTACCCTAGTACCGATGTAGTGAGCGGGAATTGGACGTTTTTTGCGATGCGTCGACGGCATAAAGACCTTGGGGATGCCCTTCTCAGTACGGGTACCGCAGCCAACTCTTTTGCGCAATCTCTCAATTTTGAGCGTCCCGATTCCAGCGACAGTGAAGATGAAGCTGTTTCTCGCCATTGCACTCTTTTTTTCGACGGCATGTGCACAAGTTAACATGATATGGCTCCACACTTCCTACCCAGAATGCAATTCCTGTCTCGATGCAACCTTCGTCAGCTGTGGTAGTGACTACAATTCAGTCGAGTACGCAACCTGCATGTGCAAAGGGACCGGGGGACCGAATACAGTCACCTGCGTTAGCACCTGCGATGCCGCTGACATTTTGGGGGCGAATCTTGGCTCCATCGTTGCCGGGGGATGGTATTCGTACTGCGTGGATTACTTCAAGGAGATCTGCCCGGAAGCGGAGCAATTTATGACTGCGTCACGATTTGAGGAGAAGTGTGGCCCAAATTCTGGTCCGGGGATTGCAGATGCTGTAGTGTCCGATACTGTCTAGGTAAAATATTGCAAGTGTTGTTTGAATGAGTGCTGACTGTGGTGGACAGGTCAAGCAACGACAGCTCACCCAGTACGGCGACAGAGGGTCCTTTGGCGGCGAAATCAGCAAGTTCGGAAGGTGCAGGGACGACGAAACCATCGACGACGAATACACTGTCGAGAACTGACGCAACTTTGCGAGCCTCATCGATGGGTCTAAGTTCGGGGTCCACCGCTGCAGCCGCTACGAACACTCCGTTGAACTCCGCTATTGGGTCAAACTCGATCTCCAGGTGGGGTATTATGGTTGGACTTGGGATCCAAATTGCTGGAATGAACATGTAGACGGAGAAGAGGCCAATATCCGCGCCCTTAACGCTCGATTTGCGAAGTGACGCAGCTTCACGAGGGAGCTCTAGAAGCAGGTAAGAAGGTCCTCTAGGAGATCACATGAAACTGGGCACAATGGCCTGGACTCCTTTCGATATGTTGTATTCAGAGCACGAAGAGCACGAAGAGCATAACCACACCTGTATCTAATGCTGAAGTGGGGTTCCAGTTAGCGTGTGTTGATTTTTATCGGGTGGAACTTGTGACACTCTTCTATATAACTGTCGCTTCCTGCCCTCTTAGAAGGGTATGCTCAATGAAGATGATCATCAAATCATACCTACTTCAACAGGTTATAAGCCCGGAGACGTTTCAATTACGCAATGATCTATATACTACCTCTCAAGACAAGAGATATTTCGGACATGCGCACTCCATATTCACAAGTGTTCATTCCTCCGACCTTACTGAGCTCACGCGGGAGCTGCACGTGACTCGATACTCACAGTAACTTAATCCACACATTCGTACTAGCCTCTAGGCTTCCAACTCCCCTTCAACACTCCAAACACTTCGGACATACGTACTCTATACATTCAAATATCCTTAGCATTATCCTATCGAATGGCAACTCGCTTACATATTTTAGCGCTATAATTTGAGGTAGCTGCATCAAATGCAGTTCGATTATGAAAAGAATTCTGAGAAGATAAAAGGAAATTAAAGTTTAAAATAATACTTATAGCTTTTTAAAATACTTTTTAAAGATTATAATAACTAAGTTATATTATTACGAAAAGAAGTCTCCTTTTAAATAGCGCTGGAATATATTTATATTAGTATAAAAGGGCGCGAATAAGAACTTATTATATTACTACTAATACAAGACTAAAGACGTAAAAGAAAATGGATTACAAGGATCCTTAAGTATAAATACATAATCGAACTAATTAATAAAACTTAAAAATAAAGAATATCACGCATAAACGAAATATATAAGTATAATTGAAATTGTATAAATAATAATATTCACGTAATATTCACAAAACTACGTGAATACGGAGGATGAGTTAATACAGGGGTTGTATGTCGCAGGAAGTAAATAAAGAGCATTAGACGCTAGCCACTTTAAGACTAGCTTATAACGAGAGCCTCTTATATAAAGCTCTCGTCGATACCTTAGAAGTAGCTCTTTAGACTTGAACAAATACATAGAATATAACTAAAGCTATATATTATATAATCGAGTCTCACTACGATTGATTAAGTTGTTACTTATTACCGGGAGGGATAGGCAATATAGTGCAATCAACAGAAATAGTATAAGAGCTCTTAATTGATCGAATTAAAATACAATAAAAGAGGGTATTATCGGGATCTTATAACCTGAAAATAAGAGGTTTAATATAAATAATAATTCTATTACTCGGAGGAAAATTTAGTTTACATAATTCCTTTTAATAGTTATGTATATATTCGCCTAAGTAGCTTAAATAAGTAGTTATTTGCGAAAAGTCTTAAAATAATCTCTTATAAGTTATTAAGTTTATATAAAACAACAACTTTATTTAAGCCTAAAATAATCTCTTGCGAGTTATTAAATTTATTTTTATTTAAGCTTAAAATAGTTTTTTGCGAGTTATTAAGTTTAAAATAGTCTTTTATATTACGGCTAGCCTCAGGTTGATACGACGGCTTTATGTAAGCATAAGAGGCTCAAGTCTTCTTGTATTTAAACCTAAAGGTACGATGAGTAATTAAAAGAAAAGACAAAAAGTCGAAAAGGTTTCTAAGCTTAAAGAGCTTATAACTCTACTAGCGTGCGGCTTTATCCGTCGCTTACTCAAACGCATGAGCCTCTTATTACGTGCCTCCAAAGCAGCTTCCAAAACATCCTGCAAAGCAGCCTTTAAAGCAGCTTATAAAACAGCTTCTTAAGCAGCCTATAAAGCAGCCTCTAAAGCAGCCTCTAAAGCAGCCTCACGTGCTATCGTAATATTACCCTCCCCTTCCGAAAAACTGCGTCCTCGCAATTCTAGTCATAGCTCGGTCGTCCTCTAAGTCGTTGTAATCGTCGACTCTAGCGTTATATACTTTTAACCATTTAAGTAAAGCTCTTAATAATCCTTCTACTTAAGGATTCCAGAAGTGGAAAGCCTTAATCACGTGTGGTGCTATTATAGTATTGGAGCACGGGTATTACTTAAAGTCTTCGTCGGCGCCTAGCCACTTAATGCGGTATATAAGTTTTAAGTTAATTAACTTAAAGTTAATAATTAATTCGACGTTTTACTCGTCTTACTCTAGCAATAATTAAATAAGCGCCAGCGCTTGGCGAGCTTGCCTTAAGAGGGGGTCCGTAATATACTTCCGTAAGAAGTAAGAGTAAAAGACCGGGTGTATTTACTAATCTATAAATAACTTTACTTCTTAACTCTTACCGGTCTTCTTTAAGACTTTAACTAATTCATACTATTTGTCGGATAGCTTTTAGAAAGGCTTATTTATTTTCTAATTTCGTGTGTCGACTAAAACTATATTTATTACGTCTTAGTCGACCTCTCGCCGGTTACAGTCCGCCTAGCGCTTTATTTTATCCTGCTGCGATTATAAAAATGCCTTCGCGAAATTAATAACTTTTTACATTTTAGTCGTAACTTTAATTACGTCTTCTCGGTTTAGCTTCTCTATCGTTAATCATAGAAAATTAAAATTAAGCATATTAAATGAAGTCCTTAGCTTGTATTTATTAAAGACTTAAAATAGCGAGATATTATCGAGCGATTCGTAAGGTAATATTAATTAAGTAATATTTATAATAAGTAGGAGAGCATTTAATTATCTTAGTAATATATATAAAAAAGGCGCAGCCGTTACTTTACGTATTAATTCATGACTTCCGTTTAATTATCGACGTTAAGATTATATGCCGTAATAAGCTTGACTTTAATTCCAAAGACCCGGCAATATTCTTTTCAAAAGCTAAAAATAAATTAAAAACTTTTATCGGAAATTATAAAATTTAATATATTAAAATATCGGGATTAATAGATTGAAAACAGTTCTGCTATTAATTTTATTATAATCGTCTTATAATGTAGTATTGATATAAGCTTCTTAACTAGTCGGTCTATAATAACAAACGCCGCATTATAGCCGGCTTCGTTTAATAATAACTCCGTAAAATCTATAATAAAGTATTAATATACTTTTACGGGAATTAATAAGGGATATAATAAGCCGGGGGTCTTATCCCCACGAGCCTTTATACGAGAGCAACTGCAATTCGCCACATATCGAGTAACGTCGGCCGTTAAACTATTCTAATAATACTTGTTTCCTAATATAATCCGCATTTTACTAACTCCGGCATAAGCTACCTTTAATTAAATATATACGTAACGAATTAAAAAAGTGCGTAGCTCTGCGGGCTCCTTAAGCACTCCCAGTCGTCCCTAACGATATAATTTACCTTAAATTAACTTATAATTTAAGTAATATTTTCTAGCTTTCTCTCGAAGAGACTTTAATAAATCGGAGGTTTTATTAATATAAATAACTTAGTCGATAATATTATATCCCTCGATATTATAAGTTATTATAAATGCCGGATGAAGAGGTTTACTAATAAGAATTAAATAATTCTCCGGCTTAAGAAGAACCTCTTTTAATAAGAGCATGTCTCTTTTAGCTTTTATTAAATATAGCTTTATTATAATATAAGAGTTAATATTATTTAAGAAATCGATAGCCGGGGTCGTATCTCTTTTTTAAAATATTAAGAGGTCGATTTTATTATCCGGGATTAATTATTAATTATAAATAGCGCGCTTTTAGGCCTCTGCCGGTGATAAATCTAAATTTCGGCGAGAAAGGGTATCCGCGATTATATTAATAACTCTTATATAATATATAATTGAAAAGTAGAACTTTATAAAGAATTCGGCCTAACGTGTTTGCCTAGTATTTAAGTCTTTCATAATTATAAAGTACTTTAGTACTTTATAATATATATATATATAGCTTTTTATATTCTTAATAACTCCGGCTTATATTACTTAAATAACCGGAAGATCGCTAATATCTTCTTATCGTAAATAAAATAATTAAGTTCCGTATTAATTATAATCTTAAAGAAAAATCCTACCAAGTAAAATAATTTATTATTTTAAAATTAAAAAAGTACGTTAATAATTACGCCGTTTAAGGAGTCGGTTTTTAACCGGGCTTATTTAAAATCATTATAATAGCAAAGTATTAGCGCTAATTTAAGTACTTCTCGGAGAATCTTTTACGCGGCTTTGCATTTTTAATTACAGTCGAAGGGGATATTTTTTCCGATTAAGTATATAAGAGGGCGGCAGATGTTATTATAATCTTTAATAAACCGTCGGTAAAAGTTATAAAATCTTAAGTAGCTTTATATATTCTATATATTATCGGCGTATTACTAGTCGTTAATTACCGAGATCTTCTTTAAGTTTATTTTTATTCCGTTTATTTTAATAATAAAACCTAAGAATTTAATTTTAATAACTTTAAATTCCGACTTCTTAATATTTATTTAAAAGCCGTAAAGTTATAAAATCTTCATAATCTTTTTTATATAAGCTTTATGCTCGAAGGCGGAATCCGAGTAAATTAAAATATCGTCTATATATATTAAGTAAAAATTATTTAAATGTTTCATTAAGATTCCGTTAATAAATCGCTAGAAAGTAGCCGGCTTATTAATAAGTCTAAATAATAATACTTTATATGTATAAGTGCCGTATTGAGTACGGGACGTAATATAATCTTTTAAGTCGGGTAATATATGAAAAGAAGAGATTTGCTATGAATGATTATTCCATTACTTCGGGGGAACTAAGTCTATATAACTACTTTTAGGCGCCAAGCTATTTAGCTCTCGCATCGGCTATTTGCTCTCGCATCGGTTATTAGCTTTGTATTAAAACTAGCTTTGATTTAGAACTAGCTTTATATTAAGACTAGCTTTGTATTAAGACTAGCTTTATATTACTAAAGCTTCCGAGGTTTAAAACACGGAAGCTTAAGGCTTCCTAAAGCCACTGTTTTAGCCCTGAATAACCCTTTACCGGAAGCTTAAAGCTTCCGAGGTTCAAAGCACGGAAGCCGGAGCTTTATGCGAAGCTAGAGCTTTATGCAAAGGTAGTTGAGTTATGGAAAGGTATGCTTTATACCGAATACGGTAATATGCTTAATATAATCTTATAAAAGCGAGTTAAATTATAAAATACCGGGGATTTAAATTAAAGTATTAATAATAATAGTTTGCTAAGACACCGGCAAATGGCTTACGTCCCTTAAAACAATGTCATTTATAATAAAATTATAAAAATATATTATAATAATTTAATTATAAAAAAACACTAAACCTTATTTAACGAAAGTATTTCTAACCGAAGATATTAATAAACGTTAAAGAATACGTTAAGACTTATAATATTTATTAAAAAATAAAAGTAAAATATAAAAAGGTAATTAACAAAATGTAAGCGCCGATTTAACTTAATAAACTATTTAAGTTAATTATAATAGACTTTATTATAGATTTAATACTTTGTAAAAGTAATATTATAAGTAAAGTCTTTAATAATTTATTAATAATTATCGACAAATTTATTTAAGATATTAAATATATCTCGTGCTTAAAAACTATTAATATACCGCTTTTAATACGCTTATTTATTAATTACTGATTTAAGGATCACGGGCTGCTTATAATAATTATTATAAATAAAGGCTTTATATTTACTTCAAAATTTTAAACAGAACTTTACTTTTATTTATAAATGACGAGAGGCATTTCGACGGCGTTTTATCCGTAAATAAGTGTCGTACAGAAGTGGAGCAGGCTTTTAGTGGTTCAAGAGCTCTACGATCAACGTGGAGAGCAAGGGTTCAAAAAATGTATTGAAGTGAGCGTTACCCTCTGCAAGAGAGGACTGTGACCCGAGTATATATACACGTGAGTGCTTACGAGAGCATACACATGACCAGTAGACTGCGCTAGGGCGCGACAATAAGTAAGTAAATAAAGCGACAAAATTAAGCCTTAAAAGTATAATTAAGATATTATGGTGTAAAAGTGGATTAAAGCACTACGAGCAGTTCTAATTAAATTGAAGTGATTCATTATTTTCTAAAATTATAACAGGAAATCAGGAGAAACAGTTATTCTCCTGAAGACGGTCTACAGTATCAGAACCTAATTAGGTTACGTGCAATGCCAAGGGAGCAGTTGCCCATGCCTATACGACAGATGTTTTATTTATTATTTCAAAACGATTAAGTAGATCTCTTGTCCTTAGCGAAGTTCGCGTATATAAACACTTACTATAAGTTTATCGGAATAACTTTAAATAAGGCTAAGTACGATATATTATTAGATTTTTATTAGGGAATCGAAGACGATTTTATAAGAGAGGAGATACTGATTGTTTAAAAACGAATAAAAGAAGTTATTAAGAAATGCTAGAAACTGAAAACTAATTAATAAAGAATTAAAGAAAACTAAGCGAAATAATATAATAAAAACTATTGCCTTATAGAATTTAAAGTTAAATAATAAGTCTTACTCTTTTTAAGGAATATTAAGACAGTTCGTTTAAATAAAAAACTAAATTTTTAATTTTTAAAGCCTTTTAAGATTATTAAGATTAGAAAACAAGCGTATAAGCTAGAATTACTTCTTAAATACAGCTATTTATATAACGTCTTTTATGTATTATTATTAAGGCCGTATTAATAAAGGCCCGGCGAATCGTCGGAAGTCGTTTAACTTAATCTTATTAATAAAGAAAAGCAATAAGATATTAAGACTTTTTTTAGATCGACAAGTGATTAAAGGCAAAGAATAATACTTCGTTAAATAAAAAGGATTTAGCTTAGCTCATAATTTTTAAAAGTTAACGAAGAACTTTATAAATCTTTAAGAGCTAATTAAGTTATTAAAAGTTCGGAACGCTACTAAAAGGAAGGCAAAACGTCGGCAAAGATAAGCTTGTAACTTCTTACTTTTTCGAAGAGTTTAAGAGAAAGTCGTTAAGGCTACGCCGATAATTTACTAAAAATATATTATAATATTATATACATTTTTTACTTTTACTTATAAGGTTTTATAGTTTTAAAGGTGCGTTAAATATTATAATTTAAATGATAATGCTTAAAGAGAAAAAGAGCTTATATTATTTATTTACTTTATAATAAGAACGTAATATCTAAGAAAATCAGAAAATTAAAGTGTTTTACTAGTAAATGCTAAATCCTCGCCGATGAATCGCTAAGTAAAAACCTTAAATTCATTCTTAAATAATAGTAAAAACTTATTTCTATTACTTAAATTCTTAATAATATTAATATAACCGCCATTTTAATAGCTCTGGCTATAAGGTCTTTATTTATATTATTTTTAAAAAAGGCAAAATAGACTATTCGGAAGTCTTTTGCCGGAGGTTAATAAAGAACTCGTTAGCAAATATTATGTTTATTTACTTTTCGGAATCCGGAAATCTTAATTATAAGCTTAATATTGCTTTCCTTTAAGTCCTCGAATTCCTTAAAAACAGTTGAGATTAGCGCGCTACGTAGCCCGTTAATCGCCGACATAACGTTAATATAAAGTTTGTTTATTAAGAATATTATAAGCTTTTAAAAGGACTTTTAAGCTTTAATATTAAAGACTTTAATAAAACAATTAGTGCGACGCTTTTCTTAATTAAAGACGAACTAAGCGATATTAAGATTAGCTTGCTTAATTTTATTAAACTTAAATTAAGAGGTGGCCTTAAGAAGATCGTCGAAGAGCGATTTTAATTTAATTAAGACCTCGCCGATAATTAACTTATGCCTCGCTAATAAATAGAAAAAATTTAACTTATTAATTCACACGGCTTACTCTTCTTATAATAGTCGAGATATTTTATAATAAAAGAATTAAAGTTATTAAAGTATTTAAGATCAGGGAACTCTTAAACCTCGCCGACGTAACGTAAGTATAGCTCTTAACGAACGTCGCTTATATTTATAATAGCTTTACTTAAAGATCGAATACGCGTATTCTTTTTTACTTCGAATAGAATTCATTAAAAAGATCGAACGTTATTTTTAAAATCCTTATTATTATTTTAATCGTTAATATTAATTATCTTTAAGAAGGTTATTAAGGTTCGCTGGCGTTTAGTCGAGGTCTTACTGGCGTTAATTGCGGTGAAATTAAGTATCTTAGCTTTACGCTTACGACTAAGGAACCGCCGGCTAAGCAGCTATTAAAAGACGATATTATTAATATTGAGGGATAATTATAACTTATAATTTACTATAATTATTATTTTTAATTAAGAAAGGTTATAAGGAAAGAGAAGTATTATATATTTAATAAGCGCTAAGCCCCTCTTATTAATAGCTTTTATTTTATTTCATTTCCTTTAGAATTTACTTTTAAAATAAATAGCAGAAAATTTAATTCGCTAGCGAACCGCCAGTATAGCGCTAGCTAATAGCTATAATATATCCTTACCTTTAGGATAAAAGTAAATAAAAAAGGAGATATTATAATAGTCTGTGCTCTTAGCGCTGATTGCGTAAGTACTGCCCTTATAAGGACAGTAAGAGAGAAGAGGTAATCTTCCTTCCTTAGTAATTAGTTTTTATATAAATTAAAATATCACCAGCGAGTTTATAGCGCTTCTTTAGTTATTCTATTGTGCTATAGTCACCTCAGCGTGCCAGTGATCATTACATATATTTAGAATTATTATATATTTATAAAATTCATATTTTTAGTTATAAGACCTTAGTGTTTCTAAATCTAACCCTCTTTTTACCCTTAGAATATTAGTGCTAAACGATAGTCAATACAAATTTGATCCTTTAACCTTAACCTTAAGTAATATAACCTTAACACTTACTATTCTTTTACATCGCCGTTTTATCTCCTCTAATAATATCAAAGTCCTCTTTATACCTTAACCATGTTCTCCAGGTGCTGCATGTCTCTAAGTCGACGCCGCATCATATCTACCGCAGAACGATTGAATTGGATTGCTGGAGTCACAGACCTGCCTTTGCGGTGACCTTTCCACATCTAGCCAGTTATTGGCTACAAGGGAAACCACAGATGAAAACAAATCCAAGAATAGGGCGCTGACACTTCGTGCCAGCATCATCGATATGTTCTTCGCACCTGATCAGTCGCGTTAGGTCAACGAAACCCATTCTAACTTCTCTCCTGCTTCTATCTTAACCCAACTTCCGTCCTGACTTCTCGGCATCAGGGTATTTATTCGAAATACCCCCACTCTTGTGAAGCTACTCCCAGAAATCGCCTCATCGAGCACAAGGCCGTGGTCATAAATGTGATCTCTCAACGTTGGACTAGGTAGTCGTAGAATCCACACCTTTCCGGAAATTTTCTTTCTCGTTTCATTGTCGAACTCCGGGTAGTAGGAGACTTCACCTTTGGCGCTGATCTTGCCCCGATTCTGGTATGGTATAAACTCGTGGTATGCCAAGGTGAGGTAAGCATTGACTTTCAGTGTTGCTGGAGACTCCGGCGAGGTCTCTTGGTACCGAATATATTGCTTCCTAATCTGCTTCCTCGGGGAAGGAGGGTTCTCGTCCACTCCTAGGAATATCTTGGGCCGTTTTGGCCATCGGACTTGTTCCCCTGCGGAGTACCATGACCACGATAGCCATTTTGAATCCAAATCTCCAGATCTAAGTGGCAATATTTCCGAGGACGATGCTAGGCTTCTGTCCCCTCCCATGCTTCTTTCGCACCTCCAGAGTAACCCATGAAGCATATCATTCAGCCACAGTCCATGGCAATGGCCGGAGCTAAGAAGAAGTCCGAAGTTGCCAACGATGGCAGAGAATGCCCGGGCTCTGTCGCTATTGAACGAGAGTTTTCTCTTGGAGTATAACTCGGCTAGCTCATAATACGCTTTGTACATTAGATCTCGTTGTCGGGGGCCGTGGCTTTTGAAGTGCTCAAAGTATCCTAGAGTTCTTGCCAACAGAGTGCTATCCCCTGAGAAGCTTGGATCATAAATTGATCGCCTTGGTGGTGCTCCCTCCTCATCTGTGTCACCGGAGCGGCATTCGAAATATACTTTATTCTTGGCAAAATGTATAACGCGGCGTGATAATATGCGTTCTTGGAATGTCCAAGCACGTTGATTCCAGGCCGTATTCTCGACATCTTTGTCCCAAGTGCCACCCTGGGAAGGTGGGTTGAGATGGGCTTTTCCTGGAGTGCCGACATACGAGTGTTTGAAGGAAATAGGTTGAGGGTCTCTCGCAAGAAAGCCACTGGTGGCATTACTAGCATTGATGGCCGAAATTGTAATGGTGGCATTTCCAAATGTAGACCCCATCCAGTGAATCTCCTTAAGCATGTCTGCTTCGCAATCCTGAATGATACAAAGAGAGTCGATCCACAAATATCGCAACCCAAGCGTTCTGGTAACAGAAACTGCGTCCCGGAATGTCGGGGGAAGCTCTTCTATTGGCATGCCTTGCATTCTCATGGCAATCGTCTTGGAAGTCGTCATATATTGCTGGCCATAGGCGTTCGCTTCTGATAATCCCCAGCAATAGCTCAAGGCACAGTATGCAGCCTTCTTCAGCCCATCCGTCACAATTAATACTGGAACTGTGCTTTGAACATCGATGATGCGAAGCGGCAGCGGTGAAGGGGTTTGCTGGCAGAAGGAATGGTTCTTATGGCAGTTGGTAACCCAGCTAGCAATGAGTGAAACATTTTCCGACGACAAAATTTCTCGAGATAACGACGGCAGGTCCATTTGCATTTCGAAAGTCTGGAAAGATGTTAGTTGGCGCGAGGTGTTCACAACAAATTCTTGACACCGCCAGGTGCAATGCGAAACAACACGAAAATATTCGTGAACATGCCTTCTTCAATGCCACCTAGCCGCTAGTCTGCTTAAGTATCCCAATAGAATCAATGTTATAATACTCCACCATCGAGGGTTAGATTTTAGGGTTGTTTTGAGGTCGAGGTGGTACCGCCTTGATGTTTGGCCCCACCCTTGCAAGCTAGCCTCACTCCGGCTGGCTCTCAAGAGGCTGAGGACCCTCTGCGGCAAGGCAGCAAAGTAACAGTGCACGTAATTGTTAGCGATTCAGATTCTATATAGAAATTAGAATCAGGGGTTTGGAGGAAAGGTAAAGCGCATCTGATAGTAGTGGTGATGGTGTTGGCTGTGTGCGTTTTCCGTGTGCATTACAGAAGAGGATTTGATACGAGAACAGTATTCATGGGGCGGGGTATTTATACAAGTAAAGAACAAAGCATAACACAGCCCCACGCCACATACAGCCCCGCACCAAGCGCTCGTTGAGAGTAACGGCGGCAAAGAAACCGAGAATGATCAATATGTCTTAGCGGAGACACCCTAACTCACCCACGATGAACATGGAACAGATTTTGAAAGATAGGGTTTACTACTTGCTGAGGTACAGCAGATATTTCGAGCCATAGAATCGAATTGGGGGTTTTGGGACAAATAGGAATCTTCCTTTCAATCCCAAGAGTGACTGTACCAGCAAACTCACCATCTTCTTCACAACAAAGGTCAACCTCTTCCCAAACGTTGCTGGAGGCGTTTCCAAGGCTTCTCTCGTTCCAGCTCGGAGGCGATTTCTTGTTCAATAAACTCCTCCATTGCAGCCTTGGCAGCCTGAACCTCGTTCATGTAGTAAGCTGCAAAAAGAGTCGTATTGCGGTACATAGTGAGAGTAGTTTTATAAAGCGAAACGGCTGCACTTCGAGCTTGCTCGGCTAGACTGATTCGGCCTCGTATCTGAGTCATCTCGGAATCGATGTCCTTGATCCACTTCTCGCGATGTCGAATAAACCGTGCATCGGTGAGTCCGCTGGTCTGTAGTTCCTGCTCATCTGACAGTTCCTGGGAGAGAGCTTGAATACTGTGTTTCTGTTCCTGGTCGAAGGCTTCCAAAGTCTGAAGTGCTGTACTTAACAGCTGAGCCAATTGCTGGGTATGAATATGCTTCTCTTCATTTTGTATCAAGCGGTGCTCAAGTTTTCGTGCTTCTTGGGCTGAAAGGTCGTAGTGTCGCTTCCTCACAGCGTGAAGAGACGTAGTCAGAAGATCTTCTTCTTTCGAGGTTAGCTTATATCAAAGACTAAAACGGATACACGTACCGTTTTTAGTATCCGTGGATTGCGATTTGCCAATGATAGGAGAGAAATCAGGTAATACATCAGCTTGGAGAACGAATGCCCATTGATCCTTCGAGACGACCACTGAATCCTTGCTGTCCATTCTTTGGATAACGCTTTGCTGGACTTCCAAATCGATTTCCGGTCTTGCGACTTTTGCAATCGCTTCAAGGGCAGCCCGGTGATGTAAGACATATATGTCACGTGTATTCATGAAACCAGGATCAAGACTGGATTCGTTTTCCCGAGACACGTCGTCCTTTGCTTTGCTGCTCAGCTCCGATGTTTGTCCTAGTTGCATAATACATGCACCTCCTGTGGTAGATCTTGGAATGTCTGCCGCTGATCTGTGATCTGATGGCTTTGCGACCGCTCTTGTAGAGCTTTGACGACTTACTGACTCGAGACCTGGGATTTCTGCAAGAACCTGGTCTGATGGATTATTGATTGCCACGGTAGAAGTTTGCTGGCCGCCAGCTTTGAGATGTAGTGGCGGTGACGAGAAAGCATCGAGAAACCTTGCTGGTCCATCTTGACCTGATAGGTCTGGGTCCGTTGCGGTGTCTGACTGAGTGCGGGGATAGGCTGGTATCGGCGCAGGTTGGGTCGATGCTACAGTAACTTTGGGAATTGTTCCGGAAGGGTGCTTCGATGAATTCAGATCAGTCGTCGTGGTACTCTGTCGGCCGGTTGACAGATCGTGAGAATGCGACTGTGTGACTGCAGCTTGAGGCGATACTGTTGTGACATTTGCTGTTGCTTTCGCCTTCTCTGACAGTAAACACGATTGTATCTTGGCCCGTATTTGACGAGCATCCACCCCCCATGTATCAATTGAAAGCTGTTTGATGTCATAAAAGAAGGCTTGTGGGTCATTCGCGAACCGTGACAAGTAAGCCACGACGTAGACCCCACAGTCCCATCCATTCGGCTGTTGAGGGAGCGTGGTAACGTGCTTTTTGGTAATATGCTTGTCGCAAATCTTAGTTTCCCCTTTGGCGATGAGGTACGCGGCTAACTTGGAAGCGATCGAAGCATTTGCCTCATTTCCGATGTGATCCATACTGTCCATTGTTGTGATTTCAAAAGCCGGAGTATTGATAGATGATAGATTCCGGACAATCGCCAAACTCCAGTGGTAGTTGCCTCTGTTGATTGGGATGACTAGATATTTCAACTGGAAGATGTCCACATTCTTTGTCCAACGATGAACAGAAGCGTAATCTATCTCACGTCCCGGCAAGTACTGCTTTCCACCGGCCAGGTTTGTGAAAAAAAAGGTCGACGTAAAATGTGTATCTCGCCGCTTAAAAAAAAGTAGGTGTGTGCATGCGTTGATGATCTCATCATTGAGCCAATTGTTAGCTGTTGATGTCTCGAAGTCCTTTGCGCCAACTGAACTGGCCCCAATCTGTATCGTCTGGTCATCACTCCAACTTACTAGCCCAGTTGACGGTTGTGGCAGAGGTAGTGCCTTCATGTGTGGCGGCGATCGCAAGCCAGCGGTGTTCTTGCGCATTGTCACGGAGTTCGGCAGATTGCCTTCTACCGGGAAAGTTTCGTCATCAAAGTCGTAGCCAGCTCCAGAGGGAGCACAAACTCGACGACCTCGTTCTACATCTGAAAAACCGACCTCGGCGACATCTCCTAGGACTCCCGACGCAGGGGACTCGGCGCGGCTATGTGAATCCGTCATGTATCGAACTTCTGAAGCTTGGGAGATAGCGTCGTCGTCTGAATTATCTGCGTCGGGGAGATCACTGTCGCTGTGTCGCCTATCGCCGATAATCTCCTCATTTTCTGGGACTGAGTGTATTGCGTTGTCGCTTTGAAGCTCAACTTCTGAATGCTGTGAACCTTTCAAGAGGCCTGAGGCAAAGTTTACCCACTCTCGCTCGTCGTCACTGTCAGTGTCTTCGACTTGATCCGCAGGCCTAGAAATTGCATAGGAAAGGCTATTGTTTGACGGTGTGTCGTCCGTGATAGCTATAGAGGCTTGTGTTGACTTGCTGCTCGCTGCTGCAATGCCAGTAGTCTCCAGGTCCTGTTGCTTAGCTTCGACAACTTGAGCATGCAATGCCCGTGCGGACTCGGGATTCTGAGGCTCAGAACTTGTCCTATGAGGAGTATATACCGTCTGTGACTCGGGATACTGCCGCTCTTCACTTGTTCCCCGAACAGGAGATGCTGGTCTAGCCTCGGGATTCTGCCCGTCTTCACTAGCATCATAAGTCGGAGACGCCAGGCAAGACTCATGATTCTGCTGCTCCAATCGTATCCCATGAACAGGAGACGCCGGTCCAGCCTCGGGCTTCTGTTGCTCTTCACTCGTAGCCCGAAGCCGTGAAACTGTCCCGGATTCGTGAGAGAGCTGTTCAACAGCTGCATCTTGAGCAGGATCTTGAGGGAAAAGGATCTTCATTGCATTCTTCACATCCTCTGGGGCAAATTGTGTCCTGTCCTTCTTAGACCCTTGTTTCGCCTTTCGGTACGTATTTCGAGCTTGTCCTAATACTAGGAGAATCTCACGGAAGCTTATCTCTGGACGCTTCTTCGTCAGGCGAGTCAAAAGGCGTAAGGAATCTCGAGATTTCGCAACAGATTTTCCCAAGCCAAGGCACAACACCGAGTGACTGTCCAGTTCCAACGAGTGACGCAGGTTCGTGAGCAGAGCTGCGTTCTCTGAAGGCTGTTTCTCGTAAAAACCTTCAAACAATGTATCCCCAACTAGCCTCAAGATTGACCTCTCTATCCTCTGGGACTCGAAAACCCATTCCGTGAATACCTGGTTTGTGTCTGCCAACTCCTCCATGAAGCTCGTTTCCAAGATTGCCCAATGCTCGAGAATAGCATCGCGAGAGAATGCAGACCGCAGAGCTGTCAAAGCTTCTTCAAGACCCATGATATGTTGTGCAGTATGCAGGTAATGATCCGATGCTATGTATTGACTAAAGAGAGGGTATGCTACCGTGAGGTTTGTAAAGGGTTCGTGTAAAGGATTCGAGGAAGTGTCCCGAGAGGATCAAGACGCAATTAATGCGCAGTAGTCAATCCGAAGACCCCGGCCGTATTAGAAGATGATTCGATACCGCTTGGAGATGATGTAGGGTACGTCGAGGTGTTGCTGTAGTGTTCCTGGCTCTGCGCAAGTGATGATTCTCTTACCTGCCCAGTATGCCCTTCCTCGTGCCCGCCCCTAGCTGGGTTGTCCAATTCAGTCGCTGGTACGTTGCTTTGCTCTGAGTTCCCGGGTCCGCTCTCCCCAACTCTGCCTATCCAGAACTCTGCCCCCAACCTACTTTATCCTCGACAAGTCCGCTGTTTGCTGTTTGTATCTCAAGGTCATCATTTCCTTATCTCCCTTCCTTCTACTGTATCCGCTCGTCTCGTAGTTTGACAAAGGGTCGATCTCCTATGCCAGTTGAGCGAGTTGAAGTAAATCGTAGATTGTAGTAGTCGAGATCGGGGAGGAGAGCGAGGAGCCGAGATTGTTCGAGTGTGTTGAGTGTGTTGATTATAAAAGTCGAAGTGAAGGAGGAAGAAGGCAGTAGAGGTAAAGATGGAGTGTTAATTATCATAAAAAAGAAATCAAGCTCCAGTCCAAGCTCCAATCCTAGTTGGGCAGGAGCAGTGCGACGCGGGGTAACCGCCAAGCGTCCGATCAAGAACAACTTTCGCAGATTTTGTTAGTAAAAACTGCGAAAGTTATTTAGCGTCTGGGGCCTAACTCCCGAGGTCCGTCCTTTGAACCTCGACGAGCCAGCCAGGTAAAGAACACAACAAACACAACACCCACTCCTTTCCCTCACTACATCGGTATCAACGCAATCTCTACCGCTACTCCAACTCAATCATCAGGAAGCTCGTGGACTGGATTACACAACACGAGGATAATGACCGTTCAAACCCGCTCCTCGCGCAAACTCAAACTCCACGTCACGCCTCCATCCAGCTTTACCACCCATCCCCTCACGCCTCCTCCGACCGACGAGAAATCGCCTACAGTCTTACGCATTATCAGTGATATCCGCAGGCGGAGAGCGCAAATCGGCGCTGGCGCTGGCATAGGCAAGACCAAATTACCGGCTCCGGTTCCATGGACAGCGTATTCGTTGGACGCCGAGGCATATAGGGAATTGTTGCACAGATTCGAGTGTGATGAGAACTTGGCTGGGTTTGTGGATCACGAACTGAGGTGTGTATGCCCTGAACTAGAAGTAGGACACACAATTCCGGCAGGTGGTGGGGGCAACGGGAGAATAGATGGTGACAAATAGCTGATATGCTGCGACGACAGATTCGATTACTTCCCCTCTACCCGCCGCCTCATCCTTCGAATGCCGACAGCTGTACACGAATACTTCATCCATTTCGTCGTCCAAGAGATTAGAACACAACTCGGCGCTTTCACAGGTTCTTCAGGTACCTTTGCCAAGGATATCAAGTTTGGCGGATCTACACGCATCAGTTTCGATGACTCGGAGTACGGCTGTCATGATCCAGATGGACAATTCAAGCACGAGAATGCACAATACCCCGGCGTGGTACTCGAGGTGTCGTATTCGCAGAAGAAGAGGGATTTACCACATCTAGCCGACGAATATATCCTAGGCAGCGACGCCAATATCCAGTGTGTAATTGGACTGGATATTGAGTATGGAGGGAAGGGGAAGGCGAAGATGGCAACGTGGTCAGTGTGGGAGCCTGCAGTTGAGGAGGGAGATGACGGGAGGAAGGAATTGGTTGCGAAACAAACTGTTCACAACACGGTATGTTCTCTCTTGCCCCCACTCGCTCGATAGTACAAATCTAACCGCCCGCCCAGGTCTTCCGCACATCCGCTGGTACCCCCCCCTCCCCCTCGAACCAAACTCTCGAAATCCCCCTCCAGACATTCGCACCCTCGTCCTGCTACTCAACCGACCCTCCACAAGGCAGTATCATCATACCCGCGGCAAAGTTATATACATTCTTGGCAGACGCAGAGAAGACAGGTTTGATGCTTGTCGGGAAGAAGGGTCTTGTTGCGCCTGCCAAGATGAAGACCTGGGGGACAAAGCGAAGAAGGGAAATTACCCCAGAGGAGGAACTGCTAGCCAGGGATGAGAAAAAGTTTAAAACTGAGGAGGATAGCCTAGTAGAGAAGGAGGAGGCTGATGACGCAAGTTGGGGTAAAGGGAGTGCAGCGAATGATGTGAGTTGAGTAGTGATACAAGGAGTACACCGATTATTTTGGTTCCATCAAAAGTTGACGAGAGGACCTCGCTGGAATTGACAACAAAGGGAAGTCTGCGAGACGATATATGGCTGGGATAGGATATAGATGGAAGTGAGTCTGCGAGAGTTGAGAGACACAGTGAAGTAAGTCTGCGGGTCAATTTTTGGCCGAGAAAGGGTAACGAGGGAAGTCTGCGAGACGGTTCGAGGCAGGAGATAGAATATAATAAAGGCTACAAGATTGGAAAAAAAAGGAGGCAGACAGAGGCTTGTGAGGTCATCGAGCAAAGGAAGAGAAGTAAATAGAGATAAGGTCTCTAAAGCCAATATCACATCTGTCTTACATTACTTATCATTCCTGTCTGTCTGTCTGTCTTTAATGTGATTAGTGAGAAGTAATAATTCTTGTCCCTAGATACAATGTACTTGTGGTGAAGTAGTGTGAAGTGAACGAAGAATAAAACTAGCAACAATATATCCTTACTATGAAAAGAGAGAAGAAGAAAACAGGAGAATCTATTTCAATTTGATTCCCAGACAACGAAGCGAAGATAAAACGATAAGCAATAAGAGCTGTTCCAGTTACCGATGAGGGTATTCCATTTCGTCCACCTTATTCGTCTAATTATTTATTTACTTATTTTCGTATTCGTCTACTATCCATCCTTTCCAAGCACTATGATTTATCGCTTCCCTTGTATACTTAGCGGGCTACTAAAGAAGAAAAATATTAAATCAACCTCTTCTAGTAAAGAACTCGTCGGAGATGCGTGCAGTAAGGGTAAGGTCCCACTCTCTTATTCCGCTTGCCTCACGTAATATTAGTACTTTTTATTTAATACTTAATAACTTTGTTTTATTTTAACTTTTATATAAAATATCATAAAATTAAAATCTCTTTTAATTTCATTTTTAGCTAAAATTTAAGTCGCTTAAATAATACGTATTATTATAAACTTAAAATTTAAACTGATTAAAACTTTATTTTTTTGCCTCTAACTTCCATTACTATAACTACTCTTTTAAATTTTTAATTCTTATATTTACCTTTTTTAATTTATAATCCTTTTTATTAAATATTTTTATAATTTTCTTTAGAAAAACGTTACGTTAAAAGTTAATTATATAATTTGCTTATTAAAGCACGTATTTATAAATAAAGATCATTTATAGCTTTAAAGGTTTATAATTAGATAAAATTCTTAAAAAGCTTTAGAAATAATAATATTATTTTTAAGGCTTTTAAAAAAAAACCGGAGTATTAATTTATTATTATTTTTTAGTAATAATAAGCTTATTAAAGGTTTTGCTAAAGATATCTATTATAATTTATTAATAATATAAGATTATATTAAGACACTTCACGTATACTCGGCAGCTCGCAAGAGACTATTTTAAGCTCAAATAAAGCGGCAGCTCGTAAAATGTTACGATAGCACGTGAGGCTGCTGTAGAGGCTGCTTTATAGGCTGCTTTAAAGGATGTTTTAAAGGCTGCTTTAAAGGCACGTGATATGAGGCTCATGCGGCTGAATAAGTGACGGGTAAAGCCGCACGCTAATAAAGCTATAAGCTCTTTAAGCTTAAAAACTTTTTCGACATTTTGTCTTTTCTTTTAAATATTTAATATACTTTTAAGTTTAAATATAAGAAGACTTAAGCTTCTTATACTTATATAAAGCCGTCGTATTAACTTAAGGCTAGCCGTAATATAAGAAAAGACTATTCCTCTTGCCGCTGCGAAGCGTAATACTAATTTAATTAAACCTCGATGTATTACTACTTATAGTATACCGTAAATAATTGCTAATATTACTTAATAAGTGCTTTTTAGTCGAACTACTGATTAAAGTGTTTTTAAAATAAGCCGGAGAACCTCGTATCGTTATTGCTTTTAGTAACGCGTGGTTTTTTGCACTCGCTAGCACGTTTATTAAACCTTATATATTTAATTAATAAATCGACTAATTATAAACCTTTACTCTTAGCTCCTTTCTTCGTCGACGAAGCTCTAGAGAAAGAAGCGTTCCCGTACGATTAAGCTTCGATAACGTACTTATATCTTCGATCGAGACTTAAGAAAAAGATTCCGATTTTAAGTCTGAGTTTAAGATTAAGCCTTAGCGATTCTTTTAACGCGTTACTAGAACTTATACGCACGATAGAGGACTTTACTCCTAAACAATAAGCTAAGGTAAATTAATTAATTAAGGACTCTATTAATTTTATTATAGCCGCCGCTATTATATAAGCTCTTACTTAATATATTATCGCAAACCTACGTTAAAAGACTCTTACTCCTTCCTTTTATAACGATCGATTAGTGCGCGCCCTTACGGCGGATCTTTAATTAACCGCCGATTATTACCTCCTTAAACTAAACTTAATAATTACTGCTGTCGAGCTAAATAAAGTCAAGTACCTCCGCCTTGTTTTTACCGATTATAGAAGAGAAGTTAAATATAATATTTAAAAAGATAAATATAAAGCTTTTTATTAAAGAGTATTTAAGTAACTTCCGCACGAGTAAGTCTTAAGTTAAGGCTTACTTTAAGAATACCGAAAGAGAAGCTAAGATTATTATCTTTTAATATGTAGACCCCGACTTTATTAATATATTTAATAGCGCCGCAAATATATTTAAGGCCTTAAATTAACGATTCTTCGATTATAATCGCGTATAAGCTGCTCGGGACAAGTATTACCGACTTATTATAAGTAATATAACTTATAGTAAATTCCGCATTAAGTTTACTAATTATATTATAACAGGCAAGATCGCTTGTAATAAATAATTTAAGGACGTTTATAAAAAGGTTTTTATTAACTTAAAGTATGATTTACACGTCGAAAAGTATAAAATAAACAAAGACTATACTATTTTAAACGAGTTCTTAATAATGTCCGATCGAGAGTCCCGAAATATTATTATTAAAAAAGTCAGAATACTCGCAAGCTTTTTATAATAGTATTCGAGACCTTTCGGGAGCGTATATTTAATATCTTAAAAAAGGACAACTAGCGCGCTACTTTACTTCAGCTCATAAGACGCTTCCGTACTCCTTCGTATAAGATTATATTAAGCATATAGCTTAAATTACCGTGTTCGGTATAAGATTATATTAAACATACTTTTCCATAACTCAACTACCTTCGCATAAAGCTCCGGCTTCCGTGCTTTGAACCTCGGAAGCTTTAAGCTTCCGGTAAGAGATTACGCCAACTCGTAAGCTCGCAAGCAAATACTTAATTAAGCTATACAAGCGAATATACACGTGATTAATTAGAGTAGTTATATAGACCTAGAAATCCCTCGTATAATAAAATCATTATTCACACCAAATCTCTTCTTTTCACTTCGCCGGCTACTCGCCCTACTACTCTTATTCCCTCGAATACTACTCTTATTACTTTATTAGCCGGTACCGCGTGCTTAAACTATAAAAGCCTAATCTATTAGGTTACCGATTATCTAAAAGTTCGTAAATATTAAAAAATAAGTTAAAAGATAGCCGCGATAATAATAAAAAAAGCTTTAATTTTAATAAGGTAATAAAAAACTCTTAAATCGTAAAAAGGACTCTTATTATAATATAAGCTATAATTTATAAAAGGACATAATTTTTAATTTCCGCTCCTTTATAAAAAGAAAATAATTTTAATTAAGATTAAGTTAACTAAAAATAGAAATTTCATTAACTTAATTATATATATTAATAATAAAGTAAATATTTTCAAAGCTATCCGAATTACAGTAGCTTTTTAACTTTTTAAACTCTTTAAAGTTTCGTTCTTTTCTCTTTTTAAGCTATCGGACAGAAGTGGAGCAGGCTTTTAGTAGTTCAAGAGTTCTACGATTAACGTAAAAAGTAAAAGTTTAAAAAATATATTAAAGTAAGCGTTATCCTTTATAAGAAAAGATTATAAGCCGAGTATACATATACGTAAATATTTACGAGAGTATATATATAATTAATAAACTGCGTTAAAGCGCGATATACCCTTATAATAAAGCTCTATTATATAAATAAGCCTTGCTATTTAAAAGCGTATAAGTAAACGAAAGATATAATATAAGCTCCTTAAATATATATATTAGTTCTTAATAAAAATATAACGCCGAGTAATAAATTAATACTCTTAAGATATTATAATAAATGAAAATATTAATACGCGCTTTAAAAAATATAATATATAAGGATTCTATATATCGATATAAGCAATTTATTAAGTAATTAATATTAGTAATAAATAAGAATATAAACACGCATTTAAATTGCATATAATTAAATAAATAAGATTTAAATATATAATTAAGCTATAGTAATTAAATAAATAAAATCTTAATTATTATATATAAAGTATATAAATCGCAGTTTTTAAAAATAAGACTAAAATAAAGTTTATTTTATAATTAAGATCTCGTGCCGTCCTGTCGAATTATTAAGTTATTAGGCTATAATTAGTGAATTTAATCCTTTTAAAGTAATTACTATATATAACAAAAAGCCGCAATAATATATACGAGCTTTTTATTAGCTTATATTATACGCCGCTTCCCGGGTTAGTAAGTTTATTATTAATTTAAGCGTCCCGTATCGCAGTAACGCGATTACGATTACTTTTAAAAATATATATATATTTACTTTTATATTATTATAATTAACTTTTCTTTAATATTAACGCACTTTATACTTACGTATTTGCTTACTTATTCGTTTCTTTCTTTTACTTTTTAATCTTTTGCTTTTTTTTTAATAAATTCTCTTCGATTATTACTTATGCCTCTTAAAGCTTTTAAAGCAGCGATTGCGCGTATTAATAATTAAATTACAGCTCGTTAAGTAAATTCTTTTTCAATTTAATTTCTTAATTTCATTTTTAAATAATTTTATTATTATTAAATTAATCGCTAATAAATATATTATAAAATCTTAAAAATAAATTCAATAATTAAAAATTATCTAATAATAAGCTTATTTTTAAGCTTACTAACGATCTTTTTTTTATTTATTCAGTTATTAAAATAAATCTTAAAAATAATTAATTATATTTTTCTTCGCGCGAAAATGAAAATACGCTTTTTAATAACTTTAATAATAAGCTAATTCGCTTTCGATTTTCTTATATTAAGTTAGGCTCGTTATTTAAAAAGATTCTTAAGCGTTCTTTTAATATTTTATTATTATTAGTTATATTAAATAAAAGCGTTACTATATTAAATAAAGATAGCTTTTAATATATTCCTTTTACTTCGCGCGTCTTTCGTCTTAATTCGACTTCTTCTTTTATTCTTTTTACTGCTTTTAAGACTCGTACTTGTTTTTTAATAACTTTAAAAAAGCGTAAATCGTCTTGCATTTTATTTAAGCCTCGCTCTTTTATTAAGCGCGCTCGAAGTATATATATTATTTTAAAGCTTACTTTTTATTAATAATTTATTTAATTTATATTAATTAAGATTTAAAAAAGGAATTTGCGGATCCTTATTTATTATATATTCGCGCTACTATTCGTAGCCGTAATAATCGTAAATATTACTTTATTAATATTCTCGCTACTGGAAGTCGATATTATAATTATACCTTTAGTATAAGTACGAGTCCGCTATAAGAGATATACTTGAGTATAATTAAAGATTAATTGTAATTAAAAATTCTAATAATAAAAAAGTATATTAATTATATTATAATTAATCGAGTATGTTATTAATTAACTTATAAAATATTAAGAAATATAAAACTATTTTAAAAGCTTTAATAAAAGACTTAATAAATAATAAGAAATCTAATAAAAATATAAATTAAATCTTCCGGTGCGCTCTTAAAAGCCGGGTTTAAAGCGCGATAAGAAAGATAACTCTAATAATAATATTAATGTTAATATAAAATCTTTAATAGAGTTTAATAATCTTATATAAGGTTTAAAGAAGTTCGCGAAGGTTTTAAAAATAATATTTATTTATTAATTTAAGTTTAAAGTGGATTTTTTACGTTTTCGGTGGATTATTTATAAGCTCGGACTGAATTTAAACGGGATTTACTTAAGCTCGGGCTAGATTACGCGTTTATCTTCGGCGTTTTTAAAGCGCGAATACTTAAAATATTAAATTAAAAAAGTTTTATAAATAAAAGATTATATAAAGATTTTCTTAATATACTTTTAATAAATATATTTAAAGTTTTTTAATTTAAAATCAATAATTACTAAAGTTTAAGAATATTTTAAAAAGCTCGAATTTCTGGCGAGACAGATTCCTTATAAGCTTATTAATAAGTATATTAGCGATTAAAAGATATATTATTTTAAATAATCCACGAGTATATTCTTACTTAAGTTATATATTTTAAATATTTATATAACGAAGCTTAATAATAATTCTCTTAATATTATTTATAATTAATTTAATTGTTTATTAATTATTATAAAAGATCTCTTAAGTCTTACCGATATTAAAAGCTAAATCTTAAAAGAATCGTTAAAAAGCTACAATTTCTTTTTCGATACGCTTTAATAATAATAATTCCGCTTTAGTAATTAACGTAATAATTATAAATTATTTTAATATTTTCTAAATTATTAGCCCGCTAAATAATAAGATTCTATAATCTTAAAATAACTTTCGAGTTTCGACGTTATTAGCGAAAGATATATTTAAAATAATATAAAGCGCTCTTTCTTAATTACTTCCGTATATAATTCTTAAAAAGCGCGTATTAAATAAATAGCGAATAAATTAATATATAATTAAGATTTATCGCGAATTATAAGAGCTAAGCGATCGTAAAAGCTACGTCTGGTCTTATAATGATTGCTATATATAACACCGATTTAATTCTCTCTTAATAAGCTTTAATATATTTTTTTTAAAGCTTATCTTTTATAACTTATAGCCAGGATAATCACGACTAGACCAGGAAGCATTAAGGTGCGAGGTTGTTAATTGACTTATAGTATTAATTACAGTAGTTGTGCGATTTATAGATACGCTCCCTAATGACTAGTGGTCTGACTAGCGTGGCAGAGTTTGCATCCGACTCTGTCCACATGACTAACCCGTGACTTAAACCAGTATAAACCTGCAACAATATTTAATAAAATCGATTTAAAAGAGCGGTATCCTAAGATACCTCTTATTAGCTTACTTAAATTTTCGAATAATTTTCGTAATATATTAATTATAAATTAAGAAGATAATCTTACGCTTTTTATTACGTATTATCTTAATCATTAGGAATTATTTAATATTTTTAAGATTATATATATTATACGCTTAATTTAATCGCTTAATAAAATCTTATCCGAGCTTTAAGTTATTTCGGTAATAAAGTATTTAAATATTATTAACGTAAAAAAGAATAAGGATTTTAGAATTAAGATTTATAAATATATACGGTTCTTCCGAGTATAAAATTAATCTTAAATTTATTAACGTTTTATTAATATACTTATATTATAAGTATAAAGAGTTACGTATTTTATAAAAAGCGCGATTAACTTGTAATATATATTTAAGCTTATTAAAACTTAAAGGGAATTTATAATATACGATTTTATTATTTATATCCCGAAAAGCGTTAATAAACGTATTAATTACGTCGAAGCACTTGATTTTTAAATTAAAATAAGCTGCGAGCGTTATAGCGATTCGGAAGGATTTAATTAAGAACGTATTAATATATATAAATATAATCGTTAATTTGTTTTTAAAGATTATTTTGTATAATAATTTAGGATTTATATCTTAAAATATATTCTTTTAAATCTAGCTTATATTTAAAAACTTATATAAGCAGTATAAGTATTAATATAATACTTAAATTAAATCCTTCTGAAATTTAATAACTTTATTTATTTATTATCTTTATTTTTAAGCTTGTATTTTTTTTAAATTATTCTTTTATTAAGTGATTCTTAAGATCGCGTTATTATTTTAATTTAAGTAAAAGATCTTAAATTTTAATTTTTAAAAATAAAATCATTTTTTTTAATAATTAGTAGCTCCTTGTCAGATGGAGTTCACGGTAGGCAAAGCTTCGTAGAAGTTTAAGAAAAATATATTTAAAGAATTAATCTCTGGCCTTTAAAAAAGTCTAGAAAAAAAGCGTATATATAAAAGGAGTTACTCGTAAAAGGAAGTAAAACGCCGGCGTGATTAAAAATATAAATAAGACTGATTTTATTAATACCGTAAAATCCTCGGCCCTCTTATATTATAAGCCCGATTCCGTATAAATAAAATAAATAAGTATATATATAATAATTATTCCCTTTCTTAATAATAGCGTTTATAATATTAATACTTTAATTAATAATATATTAATACGCTTTCGCGTCGCCTAAGGCGAGGACAAGGCCGCGGTAAGTCGGATAGCCGTATTCCGGTTAACGGGTTTAATTAATTAAATCGATGCGATTAATTAAATTATTACGTTAAGCATATAATGCTGCACCGCGATTAGTCCGTCGAACGTCGTCCGATTACTTTATAAGTCGTTCCGCATAATATATTAGTATTTTTAATTTAATAAATAAGAATAGTTTTATAAAATAATAAAAGATATTTACTTTAATTATATTTATATATTATTATCTTCTCGTCTCTTTTCTTTTTCTTTTTTTTAATTAATTATTAATATTATTATTATTATGTCTTTTATTTAACGTTTTAAAGCTATCGTATCTAATGACCCTGCGAACTAGCCTCGTAAAGATTCCTACGGCTAATACTTTAAAGCTATATTAATCGACCTCTTTTTCTGTTATATTAATAAAAAAGGTAAAAAGAATTACGACCGCTAGTCTAAGTAGAAAGCCGTTTATATTATTATACGTACTTATATTTATAGAGTTTATAAATAATATAATATTAAGCGCGTTAAAAGTAAATCGTATATTAATTATAAAATAAATAATTCTCTTATATTCTTTATAAAAATATTCGTATTATAAAAAACCTTACTCTCGATTTCGAAAACTGATTACGTGAAAATAGCTAATATAATACTAGCGTCGCCCCTAAGGACTATAACTTCACGCTTCCTACGGGAGTTTAAAGCTTCGCTGCTTAGTATTACGATTCCCTGAGCCTCGTATTCTAACCGAAGCGAGCTCGGCATCGCTCGTAGCATTGCCTTAGCATGGCAACCATAGCGCTAGGCCTAATTGGGAAAGGCTAAGGGGACCCTTTATGTATTTATATTAAAGCTCCCTCTTATAAAGAGCTCTCCTTTTCTCTTTGTCTTTTCTTTTTAATTTTAAGCTTAACTTTAAGCTTAAATATAAAGCTATTTCTTATATTATATTAACTTTTAATAAGCCATAATATAAAAAAAGATTAATAACTCCTTTATTATAAAACGTTATATTTTACTAAGTCTTACGCGCCGCGTCTCTCTGCCCTTATAATAAGTTAACGACAAACTTTAATACTTTAGCTTATTTAATAAATAAATACTTCTTTGCCTTAATAATAAATTATCTTAAAGAAAGTTAGAAAACCTCCTGCCGCCGACTTACCTTATATAACTTAACGCGCGCTATTCGACTTCGAGCTTCGACTTCGACTTATGTCGGATTAATATTAAATAAATTAATAACAAACGCCACCCCTTTACCTTATATTATTAACCTCTTTACTACGTCGCCAAATGTCAGGAGTGGAATCTAGTATAAGGAGGGTCGGGGGTTGTACGGAAGGGTTGCAGGCTTGGCACGAATCACGTGTTCATATCTTTATTTATTTACTTCGGAGGGGAGTAGAGAGGATTTAGAAGGCTAGAGATCAGTCTGAATTACAATTGACATACCTTGAACGTTTCGAATAGTAATTCCCTATCATTTGAACCTTACACCAAAGCTTTAAAAAAAGAAGCGCCCTTTTACGGCTAAGCTTTATTAATACCCTTAAACCTTTAATCGAAACTCTTTAAAAAGAACTTTATACTTTAAAAGAGTTAAACTCCGATTAAGAAATTTAACGCTAAAGCTTTTTTAACGTAATATTAAAACCCTTATAACTCTTAAAACTAATTATTATTATAAAAGACTTTACTCTTAAGCAATAAGTAAAAGTAAACTAATTAATTAAAATCTCTATTAACTTTACGGTTGCCGCTATTATTACGTAAGCTCTTACTTAATATATTAACGCTAACCCCCGCCAAGAGGCTCGCACTCCCTCCCCTTAAAACGATTAATTAATACGTGTTCTTATGGCGGACCTTTAATTAACTACCGACTATTACTTATTAAAGCTAAACAATTCGGTTCAAGTTATAGAGCCCTTTAAAATTAAGTACCCCCGTATCTCTTTTAATAATTATAAAGGCGATATTAAATATAATATTTAAAAAATAAAAATAAAGCTATTTATAAAAGAGTATTTAAATAACTTTAAAAGTAAAATATTATAAGTTAAGGCTTACTTTTAATATACCGCCGGCGAAATAAAGACTATTATCTTTTAATTATAAACCTTAAATTTACTAATACTTTCGATACTGCCGCCGACGTTTTAACAGCCTTAAATTAACGATTCTTTAACTATAACCGAGTTTAAGCTATTAAGAGAATATATAATTAATTATTAATAAATAATATAACTTATAACGACTTCCAAGTTAAATTCACTTTTTATATTATTATTAATAAAATTACTCACTCCCGCTAGTTTAAAGACGTATATAAAAAGGTCTCTCCGGCCTTTAAGCGTATAATTTATATAAAGAAGTATAAAATAAACGGAAATTATACGGCTTTTAACGAATTCTTAATTATTATAAACCGAGAATCTCGTAATATCGTATTAAAAGAGGCTATAACGACTCGTAAGGCTTAAGTTAACGTTATCTTTAATAGCTACGACGCGCGTAATATTCTTAAGAAAGAAGGCTAGCGTATAACCTTTTTTACGCCGGCTATTATAATATAAAGACTTCCGATATTAATTTATAAATTATTACTAAAGGTTCGCTTACACTCGCTATCCTTAACTCCGTTCTTTTATCGCCCTAAGTCTCTCATACCGCCCCTTACTCTTAAAGACGTCTCCTTTAATACTTGTCTTTATTATAATAAGACTAATTATTAAGTTAACCACTGCCTTAAGCGCCGAAGAGATTAAGCTTTTAATAAGTTAATTTCCGAGTTAGTCGTAGGCAAAGAGTTAAAAAGTAATAAGCTTTTAAAAAACTATTAAGCCGTAGTAAAGACTTATATTATAATATAAGCCATAACTTATAAAAGGACTTAGCTTTTAATTTCCGTATTTTTATTAAAGGATAATAATTCTTAATTAACGTTAAATTAAGACGAAATAAATTTTTTATTAAAACCTTTATATATATTAATAATAAAGTAAATATTTTCAGTGCTATTAAGACCTCCTTAGCTTACCGACTTTTTAAGTAATTCGACGTTACTTTCGTTATATTTCTTACGCTAATCGTCTTAATTAATTATAATAAAAGAAAAGGTAAACTTATTAACACAGTAATCCTTTTCACTCTTATAATTAATAAACGACGAATTAACTTCCCCTTTTTAATAACGGACTTAAGAAATACCGACTTTTTAATTAATTAGAAATTCCTCGAGTATTATAACTTAAAGCAATTATATATTAAGAACCGTAATCGATTAAAATGGCCTTTAAATATGCCGGCTTAGCCGTACTTTAATTAGCGTATATTTATTAATATTAACCGTTTTAATAAGCCTATCGTTAAGTCTTATTAACTCGATGCGAAACGGCGAGATATTCTTATAAATACTAATGATTACCGCCGACGGCAGGCTAAAATTGCGGCTCTTAATGATTTCATTAAGTCAAAGACCCCCTTACGACTCTTTATTAATGTTTCGTTAATTAAACCCTTAAGCTTCGTTAAAAAAAAATAAAAAAACGCCTTTAAATAATAAAAAATTAATTAAAATTAATTAATAAGTCTTCGGACGTTTTTTACTTAAGAGTTATTTTTACGGTTTATACTTTTGCCGGGGCTAATAATAAACTTATATAAGTTAATATTATTTTAATTTCTGCGGCGGCTATATTAATTACTTATCTTTAGTCGGCTAAAGTAAATAAGAAACGGAATACTTAGACTTTTATTACTTTTATATAAGAAATTAATTTTAAGTCAACTCGACGTTATAAAAAGACCTTAGACCTTTTAAGCGTAAAGCTAGCCTTTATAAATAAAGACTTTTTCCTTAAAGAAGTTTTAAAAGCCAAGTACGACTTAAATAATAAATAAATATAAAAAAAGCTCCCTAAGGAATATTAAGAGTTTACTTTCCTCTTCTCTCGGCGAGCCTTTAACGAGTTGCCGATGCACTGCTAAGGCGTTAATTATAAAATTAAACTAATTAAAAAAAACGACTTATCCTTTAAATTTCTTTAATATATAATTAAAAAGTAATTATTAAAGACTAAGCGATATATTGTCGATAATTTATATAAAAGTTTTATTAAACATTTTAACGCCTCTTATACGGCCCCGATTCTTTTTATTAAAAAAGTAAATAATAGTCTTTAATTATACGTCGACTACCGAAAGCTTAATATCTTATTAAAAAAGGACCTTTATCTTATTTCTTTAATCGACGAAATAATAACTCGGATTTATAAGGCAAAGGTTTTTATAAAGCTTAATATATAATAAGCTTTTTATTGCATTCGCATATCCTCGGAAAGCGAGGATTATACTACTTTTTACACTTAATACGACACGTATAAATATAAAGTCTTATTATTTGGCCTTATAAACGGCTCGGCGACTTTCTAGCGTTTTATTAACGAGATTCTAATGGAATACTTAAATAACTTCTATTTAATATATATAAATAATATCCTTATGTTTTCGGCTACGCTAAAAGAGTATGAAATTTATATAAAAAATGTTATAACGGTATTATAAGCTCACGGGTTATAAGTCGATATTAAGAAGTCCGAATTTAGCGTTTAAAAGACTAAGTTTTTATAAGACTATATTAAGCCTCGGCTAAACTCGCTTAATAATATAAGATTATATTAAGCATACCTTTTCATAACTCAATTACCTTCGCATAAAGCCTCGGCTTCCGTGCTTTAAACCACGGAAGCTTTAAGCTTCCAGTAAAGGGTTATTCAGGGCTAAAACAGTGGCTTTATTAAGCCTTAAGCTTCCGTGTTTTAAACCTCGGAAGCTTTAGTAATATAAAGCTAGTCTTAATACAAAGCTAGTTTCAATATAAAGCTAATAGCCGATGCGAGAGTAAATAGCCGATGCGAGAGCTAAATAGCTTGGCGCCTAAAAGTAATTATATAGACCTAGTTTCCCCCGAAGTAATGGAATCATCATTCACACCAAATCTCTTCTTTTCAGTTTTTAAGCTTTATTATTAAAGTTAATAATATTAAAGTCGACTTAAAGAAAATTAACGTTATTCATAATTAATAATATATAATTAACGTTTATAGAATATAAAGCTACCTAGGGTTTTATAACTTTTGTCGACGCTTTATTTAAAATTATAGCCGTATTACTAAGCCTTTTACGGCTTTTATTAAAAAAGACGTCTCTTTTATCTTTAATAACGCCTATAAAAAGGCGTGGGAAACTCTTTAAAAAGCCCTTTAATTAACGCCGATTCTTTATTACTACGACTTAATAAAGTAAACCGACTTCTTAAACGAAGTCGTTACTAACGTATTCTTTTAACTTTAAGAGAACGGCATTTTTTACTTTATAAATTACTTTTTTAAGATTATTATAAATCCCGAGGTTAATTACTTAATTTACGATAAAGAAATATTAGTAATCTTCCGGTCGTTTAAATAATACCGTCCGGAATTATTAAGTACTTAAAAAAACGTTTACGTATATATAAATTACTAAGCTTTAAAATACTTTATGATTATTAAGGATTTTATAATTAAGTAAACACATTAGGCCGAGTTCTTCGCGGAATTCTATTTTATAATTATATATTATATTAAGACTATTAATACTTTTATTAATACTTTTTTTTAAAGAGATTAAAACCTTATAATAATAAAGGCTTATAAGCGAGCCATTTATAGTCAGTAACTTATTACGGATAATAAGATCGACCTTTAGTCGCCGCTGACCTTTAGCTAGCAGCCGTCGACTCTTTTAAACTGTCGTAATTACTTAATCGAGAAATATATTAATCGTGGCTTTTTAAATAAATAATAAAATTAAAAATTAAAACACCTTTAAGAAAAGAACGTCTTTTAGCTAAGGCCGCTTAATTAAAGTATTTAAATACACTTCTCTTTTACGAAACCACTCTCTATTTAATAATAACGTAAAACGCTTAATTAAAAATCTTAGGACGGTATATACGGAGTAATTATATAGCCGCCACATTAATTACCTCTTTAGCTCTTATAAAAGTAGACTAAAAGGTAGACTAAGAGGTAGATTAAGAAGTAAAACAAAAGGTAAAGCAAGCTCTAGAATAAAATCACGTGTTAATCGACCCGAAGGCATCTGCCGCGGAAGAGCTAGACCTTAACTTTATAATTATATATAATATCGCGGAATACGACGTGATTAATTAAGTGCTTACGGTTAATAAAGAGTCTCTTTTATTAAAGCCCTTTCGATAAAAAGCCCGTAAGAACGACTTAGACTACGAGCTATTAAATGACAAACTTCTTTTTTAAAGCCGTTTAAAAGTATTTATAAAACCGCCGGAGCTTTATACGTCGTTATTACGTTATATACCCTCGTAACCTTTAGTCGCTTATGCTAGAATTAGGAAAATAAAAGTTATATTAAGCCGTAAATATTATTAAAATAGCTTTTTATTAACGTAAGCCGCTATATAACGAATTATAACTACTTTAAATAAAAGGCTAAAAAAAACAGAACACTTAGTTTCTTATACCCCTTATTTATTTTCGCTCGGCCGTATTAATACTTTACAATAGATTTTACGAAGTTATTATTAAATAAAAGTAATTATAACTTTATTATAATTATTATAAACCGCTTATTTAAAAATCCGGTCTTAATACTTTATTACGACATAATTACAGCTAAAGGAATAGCTACCTTTTTCCTTATTTATTAAACTCGCTATTTCAATATATTAAAGTTTATTATTTTAAACCGAAGTCCGCAATTTATCTCCTCCTTTTACAAAGAGTACTGTCGTATACTCGGTATTAAAGTAAAATTAATAATAATATATAACCTTAACGTCGACGACTAAATTAAAATAATAAATTAATATATTAAGTAACGGCTCCGCCTCTTTTACTATTATTACTAAGACAATTAAAGTAACCTCTTACTTATTATAGACATTACGCAGCTCACCTTATTTTATAAATCTTTTAATAACCTCACGCCTTTTTAGCTATTTAACGGCGTAAAGTTAAGGACTTTTTAAGACTTAATAAACCTAGAATTATTTATTACGGTAATAAAAAAGCTTAACCGCAAAAAGACTTTATAAGTCGCCTTATATATAAAATGTCGTGCAGGTCATGGTTGGTTGGCTAAGCGAGCCCAATCAAGACTACTAAAACCATGGCGCCAGTAAGCTCCCCTATTTAAGGAGCTTGAATGCGCCATATATAATAATATAATAATAGTCATATACGCAACTGCGTAGCTTTTAATTAACTTAATATTCGCCTCTATAAAGCCTTAAGGTATATTACACAATAATTATGAGCCCCGTGAGCTGTAAAAACTTCTTAATTATATATACACGCCGACGTAGTTCTATAAAGGCATTTTATATTATTATTTAAAAGCTGTCGCAACTCTTTAAACTCGTTGACAACTCTTAAACTATTAAATATTCTCGACGCTATATTATTAATATACCTTAAATAAATAATATTACTTCTAAAACTACTTGCGGATTACACCTTAAAAACACGGAAGGATTAGGCGACATAACACTTACGATTGAATTTCTATATTATATTCATAAGTATACTAGATATAATAAACCCTACCGCTCTTATAATAGGCTATATTTTAAAACTCCGATTAAAGGCTTTAACGCTTAAGAGTACCGCTTAATAAGTAGTAAAGACATAGTTAGACTAGTATTACGCTAATTTTATAGTTTAAAAAACAATAAACTTACAGCCGTTTTTAACGCCTAAGTCGTCCGACAAAAATACTTTAATAAAAGGAATAAGTCCAGAAGAAGCTAGTCCACCTTTTTACCCGACAATTGCAGAGATATAATAAATTTATATAATATAAGCTAAAAATTAGTAATACACGCTGGCTAAATAAATAAGCCAAAATAATAAGTATATAGCTTTATATAACTGGCTTTCTAAAACGGTAGACGACTCGCTCTTAGACTCTGCGATTAAGGGACTAACCGGCAAAAGCAAACTAAGTATATAATCGTTAATTAGCATACTTTAGCGTAATATAATACTATTAAAATCGTCGGTTCTTACGACTATAATCACGGAATATAAGAAGATTTTAAAGGAGGCATATAAAAGAAAAGTTAACGTTAATTAATAAATAAAAGACTTCTTAAAAGCCTATAGAAATGCTAAGGCGTACGATATACTTAATGTTAAAAGTATTATGGCTCTAAAAAAGTGGCTACGTGCGGTAAGAGCTTATATGTACTTAGATTAAGCAAATCTTATTTTTAATAAAGTCATATACGACGACTAATTTAAAAAAGAGTATAAGTTTATTCTTAATAATTATATATAAGTGCTCCCCGGTATAAACTAAGAGTATATTATATTTAAGAAGCTTAGGCGTTAAGGAGGAGGAGGCGGTTAATATTTAACCCTTAAAGGAATTAATATTAGTGCGTCGAATGCAAGCTTTAATAGATCTCGCTCTTAAGGCTAAGGTAGTTTATACTTATATAATATAAATAATAAGCATTTCTTTAAGCCGCTTAAGTATTAAAGACTACGTTATGTAATTAACGGAACGACTTTTAAAAGCATAAAGTATATATTAAATGTTAATAAAGTATTAATAACCTATAAAAAGTTAAAAATTATAAACTTTAAAGAGCTTAAGATAGCTATAATTAAAAAAGGATAAAAGTATATAATAGTTAAAATCACTGGAGCTAACCACAATAATAACTTTAAACTTATTATAAATATTAAATTAACTAATATCGTTATAATTATAAGTAATAAAAGTAAAAGCAAAAGCTTTATAGAATAGTTTAAATATTAATGTAGCTGTAATTAACTTAAAGCTCCTCGACGATATACTTTGTAATAGTGCTTTAAGTCTTAGTATTTATATTATTATAGAGTTTTAACGCCACCTTCTATTAAACAGTATATTTATTAACAATTATAATATTACTTATTTAATTAATAGCATTAATAAACTCGTTTTCGACAGTTTTAAACGTATTATAAGAAATATAATTAATATTAGCACTTTAAGTTTATTAATTATTAATAAGAGTACACGTATCTTTGAAAACGCTTTATATAATTCTAAAGGACTACACACTCGGAATTTAATATTAAGTAACGTAGCTATTATAAAAGGGTTTAACGTTAATATTATTTTTAAGAGCTTTTTTATATAATCGAGGGTGTGATATAATAATATTAATACGACTTTATAAGTAAATAATATTAAAGATAGCTATGTAATAAAAAACTTATAATATAAATAAAATCTTATAGTATTTAAATATAAGCCTATTAATAATTACTCGCGCTCTCTATAACTACATGCCTTCATAAAAGCTCGTAAATCTCCTATTATAATAATGTACTTAATAATTAATAAACGATTATACCCTCTTAAAAAGCATACTTTTTAATTAATACGTAATTTCTTATGACCCAGAGCGATACAGCATAAATATAACACTTACGCGCCGGTTACCTCGGTAAAATAGCTTTAAAAGCTTTAGTAAAGTATATATATAATATTCAAATTAATAAAATCACGCGTATAAAATGCGAAAGTTATATTATAATACACTTAAGTTAATAACTATTATATAAAGAGTTAAATAATAAGTCCCCGAGACCTTTCTTTAGAATTACATAGGACTTATTTAATTACTTTATAAGTTATAATAAGACATATTAATTATTATTAATTAAAGACGAATATAATAAAAAGCTCTTTATATTCACGCTTACTAGTAAATCCTAAGACTTTATTATAGGCGTGCTTAAAACGTTTAAAATATAAACTAGACGCTAATACGGTCTTATTATATATAAAATTAAGTTTAATAATAATACGTTAGTAATTAATATAAAATATTAGACTAAGTATAATTAGTAGGCCTTAAATAGTGGTATAAAGCTAAAGCTTACTTCGGTTTATACGCATAAGCCGAATGGAGGTATAAAGAGAGCTAACGGAGAGCTTATTATTAAAGCCTTAAAGATAATAACAAGTGTTAACTTATTATTTAAGCTATAGCCGGAAACTATTTTAATAGCTACGTATCTTTATAATATGTCGCCACTTACTAAAAGAGCTATATAATCGCCAAACGAAGTGCTAAAGATATAATTTAAATAGTATTTTCAATAATACGACTTAAAAATAATAAAAAGACTGTTAGTCGATTTGAGGCCTAATTAAAGTAATATCTTTACGTATAACGCTAAAGCCTACGTAATAATTAAAGACCGACAAGTTCTTTATAATAAAAGAAGCTTTAAGGTTAACCTTAAAGGATATATTAAATACTTAGTTAGTTATTACGTAATTAATATATATAGGATTTAAATACTCTAGTTAAAGCATATAATATATACTTAAAACGTTATTTTTAATAAGGTATAGTTTTATAATAAGCAGGCGGTAGTCGGCTAACTATTATTAATACTTAAATAAGTCGTTAATATATTTATAGAGCCTAAAGCCGCTTAAGACGCCGAGTTAGCTATCGAATACGTAAAGGACGAATATATATAAGTTAAAAACAATGTTAAATTAAACGAGTTCTTATTTAACTCGATAGAAGTCGACGAAGTTTTTAAAGAGGTAATTCTATATATAATTATAAAGCTCATAACTCTAGAGGAGGCGGGACTGCCTATTCTATAAGAGTACTAAAATAAGTTAATTCTTTTGGATTTACGAGTTAATATATTAAAAGACGATATAAAGCTTAATAATAATAATATAAATATTTTAATAATATTAAAAAGCTTAAGTATATTAAGATAGACTTAAAGTTAAATACAATAAAACGAATATTTCAAGCTTAAAAGGAGTGTTATAAGTGGGAAATAATTACTTTAAATTAAAAGTATATATAACTTAATACCTTAAGTTATAATTTAAAATAAATTATAAAATAACTAAAGTTAATTATTACGCCAAACTAAAGTAATTAATATAAGCTCAGGAAATGCTTTAAAATGTGAGAATAGGCGAGCCAATCAGGAAGAGGAAGCGCAGTAGGTGAGGACACGTGATTAAAGAGAGAGAATTGCTTGCTTGCTTGAAGAGCTAAAAGAGCTCTACGGTAGTTATATACAAAATAATAGCTTCTCTAGAAGCTTCTACGACTACGTAATTAATTACGTAGCTTATACGAGCTACGTAATTAAATACAAGCGTAATTTCCCGGAATACGAAAGTAATTTCCGGGCCGCGTAAGCAGTGGAAATTCCTTCGGCTATTTTAGAGTAAAATCGGCACGAGTTACCGAAGTGAAATCCAACACGCCCTCTTAATAAGTGACGTAATAGCTTTATAAGCTTATATATAAGCTAGCTTTAAAGTAGAGCTTATATTTACAAGAATAGATTAAATACATAAAATAACCTTTTGCGGAGGGTAAGCCAGTTATAAAGAGAGAAATACAAATTACAATCTTATTTCCTCTGCTTTAGCCTTATTCGGCTAGTCTTAAAAGCCTTATGAATTCAATGAATTTAGGCTTATCTAGCGGCTTCGTAAAGCCGTCGGCTTTTTGTTTAAACCCTCTTATATAAATTAAGTCTATTTCGCTTTAATTTATAAAATCGCGGACGTAATAGTATTTGACGGCAATATGCTTAGTCTTCTCGTGGAATTAAGAGTTATTAGCCAATAAGAGAGCGCCGTTATTATCCGTATAAACAGGGAATCGTTTCTGTATATAATAGCCTAATTCGGTTAGAAGCTGCTTTATATAAACAGCCTCTTTAAAAGCCGAATTAATAGTTATATATTCGGCCTCAGTCGTACTTTAAGCTATAATACTTTAGAGCTTGCTTTTCCAGCTAAATAAGTAACTCGCTAAGTAAAAGCTTAAGCCGCTAGTCGATTTAGCCGTATTAATATCTCCGGCGTAGTCGGCGTCGCAATAGCCGCTTATATATCGATTAGAGCTTTTTTCGTAGATTAGCCCTAGCTTTTTTGATTCTTTTAAATATTTAAGCACGTTTTTAAAAGCAATCATGTGATCGGTGCTAGGGTTACTAGCGAATCGAGCGAGCTTTATAACCGAGTAGCAAATATCGGGTCTAATTGCTAGCGTAAGAAACAAGAGGCAGCTTATAATTTGCTGATATTAATTTATTTCCTCTTTATTAGCCTGATTAAGATTAGGCTCTAGCTTAGCCTTCGAATCTATTGGTATATCTTTAGGCTTACAGTCGGTTATATTAAACCGCGCTAGCACTTTCTTAATATAACTCTCTTAGCTTAGCTTCATATAACCTTTATCTAGGTTATAATCGATATTTATATTTAAGTAGTCCTTTATTAGCCCTAAATCCTTTAATTTAAAGAGCTTTTTAAGCTTTTCAATAAAGGATTTAATATTATTAACGCTTAAGCTAATTATCGCTAAGTCGTCTACGTAAATAAAGACTATAAGCTATTACTCCTTATTAATTAAGATGTAATTCTCGGTAATTAAAGCTTGAAAACCGAGTTTTTGGACTAGGACTTCTTTTAGCGTAATAAACCAGAGCCTAGCTGACTGTTTTAGCCCGTATAAGGCTTTATTAAGCAGGAGTAGTTTACTAGCGTATTTTTGGGCATTTATACTTTTGGGAGGCATTATATACAGAGTATTTACGTTAATATTACTTTATGTAAAAGCCGATATTATATCGACTTTCTATATAAGCCAACCGTAAAGGACCGCTAAAGCGAATATAAGTCGCCAAGCTATTTGTTTTACTACGCTAACAAAAGTATCTACGTAATTAAAGCCGTAGAGTTACTCAAACTCTTTAGCGACGAATCTAGCTTTGAATTCGAAGTAATTAAATAATTCTTTGATTTTATATACCCACCTCGTTTTTAAAGGCTTATAAGCTTTACTAGCGTCTTTTGGCATTATTTCCCAAGTCTCGTGACTTTCTAAGGAATTAGCTTCTTTTTCTATGGCTTTTAGTTAATAGTCTTTATACGAAGAGGCCATAGCCTCTTTAAAGCTCTTAGGCTCGTAAATTTAAAAGCCTTTAATTCGTTTAATAACGACTTTATTAGCCTCTAGCTCTTTAAGTAGCTTTATTAACTCCTTTTCTAGATCTTCGTCTATTTTAGAGCTTATTAAAGCTATAGAAGCTAGTCTCTTAACGTCTTTATAAATAGAAAAAGCTTCTTTTTCCTCTTCGATTAACCAGTTATTTAACTGGCGAATAGCCGTCTTAAAGCTTAAGTGTATTACTAGCTGATTTTCCGAAGAGTTATTAAGGTCTTTGGCGCTAGTACTAACGTTTCTAATTACGACGTTAGGCTCCTAGCTTGAATAATCTTTTCTAGGCCTTTTAATAAGCGCTTTAAGCATTTCCGGGCTAGCCGTATTAAGCCTCTTATTAGCTTTTAGCGTTTGAGGGAGCTCTTATACGAATAAGTCGGATTCGTCTTCAAAATCCGTTTTCTCGCCCTCTAATTAGTCGATAGGCGACTTTTCGCTTATATTGCCTTTATTAGGCATTTCGTCGTTAATATCACTTATTAACTTAGTAATATCGTCGCTAGCGCCTTTAAACTCTTCAAGTGTTTCGATTATATAATCGAATTCGGTTTCTTCCGTTATATCGTCCTTAAGAATTAAATCCTTTTTAATTAGGACGTTTTTAGAACTTATAACAGCTCTTTTACTTAGTAAATAAACTAAGTAATTATTAGAAGACTTAAAACCGATAAGAATACCTTTATCGGATTTATTAGCTAACTTATAAGCTCTTTTATTCTTAAGTACGTAAGTTAAAGAACTTAGTATACGAATATAATCGATTATCGGTAATTTACCGTATAGAGCTTCAAAAGGAGTCTTTTTTATGACGGAGTTATATAACCGATTCTTAATATAAGCTATTCCTTATAATAAATAAGGCTATAAAAACAAAGGTAATCTCTTAGTTTTACAAACGCTAATTAGCCGCTTTATTAAGTATTTATTTAACCTTTCGGCTATCCTGTTTTAGGAAGAGGAATAAGAGCTAATATATTCGCATATATACTTTTTTTACTTATAATAATACGTTTATTTATTAGACTTGAATTCCCCGGCGTTATCGAGCTTAAAAGCTTTAATATTCGCTATGAATTTATATTTAACGCTATTTTGATTATTGAATTAATTATTAATCATATTATAAAAGTCGATTAAGACGTCGTAAGCGTCGGCTTTGAGTTTTAAGGCGTATAGCTAAATAGCTCTTAATCCTTTATATATAATAGTAAGGAAATAGCGCTCTCCTTTAAGTCTTTTAACTTTAAAAAGCCCCGCAATATTAATATCGAATATAATTAAAGGTAGCGCATTTAATATAAGCTTTTTACTGCCGATCACGTGCATTTTGCCGCTATTACAAGTATTACAATCAGCTAGTTTATCTTTTTATTAGATTTTCTTTAATTTATAACTTTTCTCGATCGTTTTAAGAATCGACTCTTTATTTATATATATTAGCCTTTTATAATAAAAGTCTAGCGGCGAATTTGAATCTACTTAATATATTACAGGTTCGAGAGCGTCAATATCAACTTCCGCTTGAACGTAATAAGCGTTATAATCTCATTTAGCTTGTAATTAGCCTTTATTATACTTTAATAAAGCATCGTTCTCGGTAAAATTAATTGACTAACTTTTCTTAATTATTTCCTTTAAGCTTAAAAGGGTCGTTTTTAGCCCCGGAATATAATTTACCCGTTGAATAATTACTTCTACGCCGTTATTACCTTTAATAAGAATATCTCTCGTGCCTAATATCGGTAATACGTCGCTATTAGCGATTATAACCGATTTGCGAAGAATAAGTTAATAATTAAATAACCATCCTTTATTAAGCGTATAATGCTCGCTAGCACCGGAGTCTAAAACTAATCTGTAATTATAAACGGTTCTAAAAGCTTGATTTACAATATCTCCCTCTGATTAGTCAGAATCGGACTCGCTTAATTCCTTTATAGTATTTACAAAAGTACTTATAATTAGAAGTTCAAGCTGCACTTTAAGCTTCACATTTGACTTACCCTTTGATAAGGGTAAGTGGTTTATGTATGCCTTTATAGGCTTTCTAGCCGTTACGTGCTTATTAGGCGGCGTATAAGTTTTAAATACGGCTATAATAGCTTTCGTAAACTCTGTTTTTGATTCGCCTTTTGACTCCTTAGCTTTTTTAGCTTTATTAAGCTTTTTATTCGGATTTTCCGAATTATTAGGCTTTAGCTCAGGGTATAAGACCTAGCACGTAGACGTTAGATATCCCGTGACTTTGCACTTATTGCAGTGCTTCTTATTACCGCCTTTACCGCTTTTAAACGCTTTATTAGCGTTAAGGTCGGCGTTAGCGCTTATGCGAGCTTCTTCCGAAATTAAGTCGTTAATTAGACCGTTAATATTAATATTCTTGAGATTACCTGATATTTTCTCGTATTTACGAGACGAAAAGGCGTCAAAAGAGCTCGGCAAGCTTTTTAATATAAGGCTAGCTATTATAAGCTTTGGAATCTCGCAGTTTAGCTGCTTTAAGTATATGGCGCTCGATTGGATTACGCTAATGTATTCGTTTATACTCTTATAAGAGCTGTAATTAGAATCGACGATTTAATTTATATAACAGCCGATTAACTCAAGCGTTAATTAGCCGAAAGTAAATTAAATAGCGTTTTATAGCTTTTTAGCCGTATCTTTATCTTTGAATCGCTCTTGATTTTCCAGCGATATAATCGATTTTAGCGTCCTTAGCGCTTTTTAGCTTTACGTCTTAAAGTAGTCTAGCTTCTCGTAATATTTTACGGCTAGCTCGTGAGAATAAGAAGCTAATACAGCTCTACCACCTTCGATACCCTTAGCGTAATACAAGAATTAATCCGGAAGTAAAGCTTTACCGGAAATATAAAGTATATAACCGTTAATTTCCAGGAATAAGCTAGCGGGATTTATTTACTTAATATAATTAGACTTCCTTATTAGCTTCTCTCCTTTAAAGGCAGTAGCGGCCATTTTAAGCTTGTCTCGATTGAGTTTAGCTTTAATTCCTTTAGGCGATTTTATCACTTATAATGATTTATTAAACTATTCTAGTCTTAGACTTTATTTAAGTCTTTAACCTCACTTTAAGACTACTTTTCTTGATTTAGTATACCTTAAATCGATTTAAAATCGATTAATTAAAGTAAAAAAGCCTTGCCAAAGACTTATATATTACCTTACCGAGGGTTTCGCTTAACTAGTATTATAATAAGGTTCTCAGCGGTCTGCTTAGGCTCTTATTACAACGCTAGCGCCATTATTAGCTTAGTTTTTCTCACAGGAATTAATAAGCTTAATTAGCTGTAACCCTCTCCGAGGATGGCTTCTTATACAATTAGAAAAGCCTAAAAACCACTGTAATTTGTGCTAGACTAGTAACGATTTGGACAGCCACTTCCTAATACAGCCACGCTAGCACGCTACTTATAGCCACTGCTAACGCCGTTTAAGTATAAGCACTTAAGAATAAGAGATTTATTATAAGACCTAGAACCGCAATCTAAGTGGCTACGCACGCTTATAACGTCTAAAGACCGCTAAGTTATGATTTCCTTAAGGTTTAGTCTTAAGATCAAAGGCCTCGGGTCCGTAATACGTCCTAATCGGGTTAGTAAGGGCTCAAAGGGGTCTAGCTTACTTCAGTTAAGAGAAGCTAATATGGCTTTATCGACAAGCGTTTGAACGGAAGCAGCCGAAGCGGTATTTAGCCGAGAAAGGCTCGGCTAGTCGTCTCGATCGGGAAGTTATGTCGTAAGTAACTAATATTATTAGCTGCCTTAGCGAATTGCCGAATTGCTATTATATGAGAATAGGCGAGCTAATCAGGAAGAGGAAGCGCAGTAAGTGAGGATACGTGATTAAAAAAAGAGAATTGCTTACTTGCTTGAAGAGCTAGAAGAGCTCTACGGTAGTTATATATAAAATAATAGCTTCTCTAGAAGCTTCTACGACTACGTAATTAATTACGTAGCTTATACGAGCTACGTAATTGAATACGAGCGTAATTTCCCGGAATACGAAAGTAATTTCCGGGCCGCGTAAGCAGTGGAAATTCCTTCGGCTATTCTAAGGTAGAATCGGCACGAGTTACCGAAGTGAAATCCAACAAAATATAATAATTATATATTTTAACGTTAAAAAGTATTATTTATAAGTTAGTCCTTAAAGTATATCGATTAAGTAAACTTTAGTAATTAAAAATAAGTCGACTTTAAACTTTCTTCTTAAAATTATTACTTTTTAAAGCGTTATTAAAATAATAGTTAAGATTATAAGCATTAAGTTAAAAAAAGGAATTAAACTTAATAATAATTAAAAAGTTAATTATTAAATTAATATTTTTTATATTAAAAAGACTTAATACTTGTATTTCTTTTATTAAACTTAAAGCTTATACGTAAGTCTAGCTTAGAATATAATAAAGTAAGTAATAACTCGTTATTTTTAAATAAAGAAAATATGTTTAGGCTATCGCAAAACTCGTAGTCTTCTTAATATAAAATCCGAAATATTAACTTAAAGTAATAAAAGACGTTAAAATATAATATTATTCCTTTTTTAATTATAGTCTTAAAGAGCTTTTATATACTTTATAGTCTTAATATTAATAATAGCGATTTAGTCCTAAACCTCTTAATTAATAATCTTTAATCGACTTGTCCTTAATAAGTCGATTAAAATAAAGATTTCCCTTAAGGTTAAGTTTTTAAGGAGCTCTTTTTAAATAAAAAGCTTATTTAGCGTATTATTTAGCGTGTAATTATTTCGCAATAGCGCCTAATATACGCGAGGTCGGCTTAAAGTCGCCTTAATAATAATAAGTAAGTTATTTTTAGCGCGTTTTTAAATAATCCTTATAAAAAGTAATTTAATAATAATCGGTTCTTTTCGACTTACAGTTAGAATAACTTTTTTTAATTTCTTAAAAATAATAATATTATTATTATTCTTTATAATAATTTAAATAGGTTTTACTTTAAGTACTTTAATTAAAGGGTTTACGTTTATAAACTTTTAAAATCTAACGGCATTCTTGACTTTTTCACGAACTTTTAGTTTTTTATAATTAACTTAAGCTTTAAAACGTTTTTAAAGTAAGGTTCCGGTTATATATAATTCGGCTTTTATTATTACTTTAAAAGTAGCGGCACTTTATTATTTTATTTTTATAAATATTATTCTAAAGCTATTATTTATTCCTTTTAAATTAAAAGTAATAAATACGTTTTAAACGTTAACTAATCTTATTATATTAAAAAGTTAAATAATAAAGATATTTAAATAATCTTAAAACTCTTAATTTATTTTTAATATTAAACCTTTTAAAGCTAACTTCGGCATAATATTTTATTAAGTTAAAAGGGCTTTTTAAGCGTCCTAAAGCTTCTTTTAAACTACTTCTTTTTTTAGCCTCGAGTTTAAGTCTTTTTTTATATTAATTATTTATAAAATAAAGACTTTTCTTTTTAATTTATTTTAAAGAAATTAAACCGCTTAAGCTTTTATTTTTTCTTTTTAAAAACTTATATAAATATAATTATCTTTATCTTTATAAATAATTCTTAAATTAAACTACTTCTTAAACTTATAATATTAATTTTAATACTTATAAAATCCTTAAGGTTTAATACTTAAAATTGACTTATTAAAGCAAAAGAAGCATTCGGTGTTTATATCGTCCTTTATATTAAAGCGTCGATTATATTTAAAGTTTACTTTAAAATCTTAATAAAATACTTTAGTTTCTTTAAGGTATACGATTAACTCATAAGTAAATAAAGCCTTAACTTCGGCTATTAAGTTTAAATTCTTTTTTTTCTTTATAATAGCGTATAAAATACGCAAGTTATTTAGTCTTTTTGTAATTATATTAATATTCCGTTTTATAACTTAATTAATATCGCGAGTTAACCTCTTAATAATAAGAATGACTTTTTTTTAAATATGCCTTTTTTAATTCGGTTTAAGATCAATCTCCTGAGCTAAAGAACTATCTTTATACCTTATAAACTCGAGGCAAGCTATAAGGTTAAGCCCCCCGAATTATACCGCTAAAAAAAGAGTTTTATTATTACTCGACTCAAGTCGAAGGCGGTCGACTTAAGTAATTCGCATAAATAATACCTCTTCTTTAATTAACGTATTAATTTCCCGCTCGACTTAGAATAAGCCTTTTATTTTAACGTATATTTTATTAAAAAATTATATATTTTTTATATTAAAAATATTATTATTTTTTATAAAAGTTCTAGCCTTTTACTTAAAGTACTTAAGTAAAGTTATTAAAAACTTTATAATTATTTATTACTTCGTAATAATTTTCTTTTATATATAGGCTCGATTAACCTCTTTAAAAGCTCGAAGGAACTGTCGAGATTAAGATTTAAAAGCATCTTTCGTAATATATTTAAAGTTATTAAATATCTTCTTTAGGTTTTAAAAAGTATAATAATATTACTTAAAATTAAACGATTAGTATTTTTTTATAACTTCTTTAATTAACTCTTAATAAGTGCTATTAAGGAAGTCGAGGAGTCATTTAATATTTTGGCTTACTTCGAGAATATAATAATCTACGACATATTATTTCTTTTCGGCGTTATTTATAATGCCTCGAGCCGTAAAGAGTTACTTTAGAGTCTTAAAAAACCTAATAATATTATTCCCGTTAAAGTATAAGTAATTAAATATACTTAAGGTTAATATAACTTAAGCTATTACAAAATAAAGAGGTTTTTTAATGAAGTCCGTAATAAGTCGTGTGACTTAAAATATAAGTTATTAGACGTTATATTATTAAAAATAAGTTCGTAATAATAATTATTTAAAGCCTTATTTATTTTATATAATATAAAGGTTTTAGTAAGTTTATATTATCTTAGTGTAGGTTATATTAATTTAAAAGCCTAAGTGGAAGTGGTTTAAGCTTAAAGTAATGCTATATAGTTTATATTAGCGGAGTTAAGTCCTCCCTGCTTCGGAAGCGAATATAATGTAGCTTAAAGGTATATAAGCTGAGTAAGTATTATATAAGCCGGTAAAGCTTGAGGGGCGGCTTAAGCTCTTATATTAAAGCTTTTTAAATGGCCACCGCTTTAATTATAATTAAATATATTTTATTATAAGTTATTACCGTTACTTTTATTTCTTTTCTTTCTTTTACTTATAATTAAAGCATTATCTATAAGTGTTCTCGGTGGTTATAATAAAGTAAAGTTAATAATTCCAGCGATATTAAGCTTTATTAAAGGCCTAGTAGGCATAAAGGTAAAAGAGCTTATAAAGCTTATAAAGCTAGTCTTAATAATAAAATAATTTATAGTCGGAGTCGCAGAGCTTCTTTGGGTTATAAAGAAGTTATTAATAAGTTATTTAAGCTCCTTACCCTTTAAGTTATTGCTAAAGGCGTTGTTTTTAATATCGTTTTCGAATATAATTAATTTTTCTTAATGAAATTAGTAATTTATTAAAGAGTAAATACGCTTAATATTATTAATAAAAAGTAAAAAATATAATATATTATATTAAAGAAAAAAAAATATATAAGCTCGAGAAAACAAAAGAAATATATAAATAAAATATTAAATTAAAGAGCTTATAACTTTAGGCCTTCTCGGAGTAATAAAGCCCGAAAGACGCCGAAGTCTAAGCCTCTTATTTTTATAATAAATAAACGTATAAGCTTAAGCGAAGTAAATAAATCTCGCTAAATATAAAAGCTTTACTATTATTAAAATCAATCTTAACGTAAAATAACTTAAAATTAAAACTAATTAAAAAGGCATAAAATAAAACCTTATATACTTTTTTATTAAGCTCTATCTTATTAGCCTAAAGTAAGACCTTAACGAAAAAAAAAAAAAAGGAAAAAAATAATAAATACGCTTATTAAAAGGGCGGTTAAGATTAAAATTCGCCGAATTTATTTTAAATAATTTACTTCTCGTTTCTAAAGTATTAAATATACTTTAATATTAATTAAGGCGTTTTTAATAGCGTAATCCGGCTATTTTCGGTCCGACCTTTTTTAATATCGATGCTCCACGTATTAAAGTTAATATTTTTAATAATCTAAGTACTCTTATATTAAAGGTAAGTGGTTTTACTTTAGACTTCTTATGTTTTTTATTATATTGTGGAGACTGTCGAAGTGCCGTATTTAGTTTTACTTTAAGGGCTAGGAGATCTTTAAGTAAATAAATTTATATTAATTCGAGCACTTGTCGGTTTCGATTCTTATAGTTAATATAAAAGGCTTTTAGGCTTTTTTACGTACCTTACTTTAGCTTTTTTACTTATTTCTTACGTCGGTTACTAAAATATATAAAAGGGAAAATATTAAATATATAATAAAAGAGTAATAAAGCAAGTGCCGAAGAGTAAACGTAAGAAATACTTATTTAACGAATATTAAAGATATTATATATTTAAAGAGTATAATTTATTAAGAGAAGGGAAAGGTATAATTTAAATAAAAAGAAAAAGTTATAATAATAAAAATCGTTATTGTCCTTAAAGGATGTTGCCTTAAAGGCTATCTTAAATACAGCAAAATGCAGCTCAATCACGTGACAAATAGACCTCTGAGGTCAACCCCACTATAATATAACGCCGGTGTCGACGACTATAACGACTTAAAGGACGACATTATTATAATTATAATTATAAAGACGTAGTTTTTCGGGAGGGGGAAGTAATATTATAATTTCTTAAGCCTTATATTTTAACCGAAGCGAGCTTAGTATCGCTCGTAGCATTGCCTTAGCATGGCAACCATAACGTTAGGCCTAATCGGGAAAGGCTAAGAGGACGTTTTATGTATTTATACTAGAGCTCCCTTTTATAAAGAGCTCTTCTTTTCTCTTTATCTTTTCTTTTTAATTTTAAGCGTAGCTTTAGGCCTAAATATAAAGCTATTTCCTGCACCGTATTAACCTTTAGCAAGCCGTAATATTAGTTTTAAAAACTAAAGATCTTAATTATTAAGGCTATTTTAGCTAGTTAATAATAGAATATAAACGAGACTAGTATTATAAAAGGCTATGGTCTTAATAGATTCGTTATAAGACAAGCCGAAAAGCGCAAGATTTAAGGAAAACAACTAAGCTTACGTACTTAAACGTTAATTATTAAATATATTTTTATAACCGGAGTCTTTATACACCTCTTATAATATATAAAGGAAAATCGGTGTAATAATAATAGTTTCCGGCTTAATTAAACGTATTAGACAATTAATACTTTACTACGACTAATAATAATTAATTAATTAATAATATAGCTCTTAAATAACTAAAACAATATATTTATCTCTGAAATGTAGCCACGTAATCATTTAATAAGACTTCTTATTTTAAACGGCTACAGGAGCTATAAGATTACGGAATTCCTTTAGAAGTGCCTTAAAAATAATATATTTCTATTATATTTACTTATATATATATTATATATTTTATAACTCTTAGATTTAACGGTTTTCTCTACGCTAAAGCGTGCTTACCGAAAGGAATTATATAAATTAAGTTCTTTGATTAATTATATACTAATTAATAAGCGCAATTTCCTTCTTTATTATTAAAAAGCACGCCGAAATACTATTACTCTTTTTAATATTAAATTTAAATAAAGAATTAATAAATTATAACCGGTATCTTTAGCGAAACCCTTAATAAGCTTGTTATTACTAGAAATAATAATAAATTAACAGCTCCGGCTCTTTAAGAGTCTTAAAAAGTAATAATATTACCTCCCGAGCCTTTTAATACTTTCATTTAATTACAAACTCTTAAAGCTGTAAAAGATCTTCGTTTATAAATACGCACTTTAGTAAGTAAATCACATAATGTCATGTGTTTATCACGTGAGGCTATTCTCTTAATTAGTATATGTACCAAGTAGAGCGTATTCTGCCTTAAGGCCGAATACTGTAGTCTTTTGACTCCGATGGCTTACTGGTGTGAGCTCTACTCTCAGCCACGTTACACATAATCAGTATTCGACGCAGCGTTTATTCTTTAAGAAGATTATAAAAGGATTTAATGAAAAGGATTACGAATTAAGGAAGGCAATATAAAAATTAAAGAATTAAAAGAGTAATTAAAGTAATTAAAACTAAGGAAAAGAAAGAAAGTCTAAATTAACTTAAATTCTAAGTTTACGATAACACGTGTTATTTAGGCGGCTTAAATTACAGCTAAAGATTGTCAAATTATATTAATAAAACTAAAATTAAAAGAAGATTCTAACTCTATAATTTCTTATATAAAAGTTAACGTAAAATAAAATTATTAAGCATTAAATAAAGAGTGCTAATATTACGCGAGGTAAGCGAAAGAGGGGGGTAGGCGGAAGGGGGGTGCTTGACGTTAGATCAGCGGATGTTGATTTAAAGCTGAGGAATATTTATGGAGTCAAGGAGTTCATGGAGATTAACTATTTCGGATTTGTGGGCGAATGTCTCGACGAACTCGTTAGAAAGCCTGCAGAGAGAGTGGCTAGCATGCTCAAGGTTGGCCTCTTACCTGAGTTGTTTGTATTACATTAAAGAAACGATCGGATGTCTTGATCGACAAGTCACACTTTTGAGAGATATTTGTAAAAGTAGTATTAAGTCTTGGCTCTCTGAGCAATGGTGAGTAGGCCTCTTATTTGAATATATTTTGTAACTCAATGGACATAGAAAATGATGACTAACGGAACTTTCGTCAGGGAACGTTGTATATGCCTAGGATTCTGTTCCAATCCAAGCTCATTTCAAACAGTGTGGCACCCTGTCCAGGGCTTGAAGACGCCGAGGACTTAATGCAAACTAGCTCCTTCTCATCTTTATCCATGGGGTTGACCTGTATAAATCCGCGTAATGTATCGCCCTTAGTTTGCGGCGGCAAGCAAGCGTAATTCCCTGCGAGCTCAAAACTTTGACAACGATAATCACAGCTGCAAATATGGTTCGAAGCTCAATTTTTTAACTGATCGAGAAGCTAGATTAGCCCTTCTTCATGAAAAGCTTGCTGTACGGACCTTTTGTGATCAATGTGGTAGACGGCTCGTTCCATAGCAAGTATTGCAGCACCTGCTACCCGTCGACGTAGGTAATAGCACAGAGCTCGCTTAGAGTTCGACAATCAACACGGCGTCTCCATTAGTCTCGCCAGGGCCAATCCTGGACCCAGTACGCCTTGGCTGCTATAAGAATGAAAAAGGCTGCTAGGGCCGAGCAGAAAACGGTAATGTTGAAATAATCGACGCCCTTAATATATTCCCCAACTGTCAAGCCCATGACAATACCGCCGATGACCATAACAATACACGCAAAGGCCACACGCAGGACATAAGGTGCATACGACACGCTTATTGAGGTCTCGTCGATGGTACAGTGTCTGGTGACCTTCTTGTGCAAATTCATCATATCTTGGATCCCCACTTGCAAGTCTTCTTTCGAGTTCCAATTTGGGTCACGATTGCCTTGCTGTATCTCGGAGTCGAATCTGCGATCGGCTTCGTAAATGTGAAGATATTCTAGGCCGTTTCTCGACATAGGAGAAGTTGAGACTGTCTACGTATCGGGTACTGCGTGGTCAGCTTCCGGATCCATGCCCGGGGCCACATTCCCGTTATGAGCCATGTCCTGTAGTTCGTTTTCAATCGACTTGGTTCTCATGGCAAAGAGCGCCGAGAAGTTGACCGGAGCCACCGGTTAGAGGAAATCACCTTTCATCGAGATGAGGCTGAAGATGCGGGCCAGATCCACGATGCCAGACAGCGAATATGGTTGAGCACAGCCAAGTGGCACAAGAAGACTGACAACAGCATCCAAAAAGGCAGTATCGAACGAACCCAATGTTTCTAAGTACTTCCGATTCGCAAGATACCATGACTGTTCCTCCCTGGGCCACCACCCAACCATCAGTTTCGAGGATAGTTTGCGTAATGTCCACGAGTCTCGAGGACATCTTCGGAGCAGCCCAAGCCACCCTACCCGAGGCTAACATGGTAGGCTCTCCATCCCTGTCCTGCCTAGAAAGCACCGTGGTTGTGTGTAGGCCAATTTCTGTTGCCAGCACGAGACTTCGAACGAACCGGACAACATGCCCGACTTCTCACTGGAAACAAACAGGCTAATGACGCGTCGTATTACTCGGTCGAGCACACGTCGGGTGCCAACCAGTTCCACATATATGCAAGCTCCAGATGGTAATCGTCAGTATCGAATTGGTGCTTGGAGTCGAAGTCGGGCATTATATTGATAAGAGACTGCTGGTTTATGCTGGACTGCCCCACCGAACGAAGCGATATCCCTTCGCGTAACCCCAGACCCATTAACGACATAGATGCCCATCAACAACCCTTTCGCTTCCCCTTCCCCATAAGCATCATATCTGTGGCGACGCCTAGTGACCTCTCTGTATAATCCTTCGGTTTCTAGCAGAGCACCTTTACATTAGCCACCAATCAGCCACAATCATTGTACATGACAAGTAAACGAACTGTAACGGTACAAGAGCACGAACAAGGTCTAGTGCGACTTGGATAAAATGATTGTTTTCAAGAAAGAAAGAGATCCGTAAGGAAATCTCTGACTTCAGTTGTTTACACAATATTCATAAAGTAAGACTTTTTTTAATATAAAGGATTTTAAGGTTTTGTGCCCTCTAGATGGAACCGAGACTTTACGTTTGTTAACCGGTAATTCAGACTGAAGAAGTCAAGGTCTAATTGATACACACTTGGTGTGTCTAAATACAGTGAAGAGAGACTATCGAACATTCCATCGAAAGACGTCGGATTGGAGTGAGTATAAGCACCTTTGGTTTAGGTTAATAGTGAGCAATAGACGTCCAAAGAGTCTTTAGATTAAGGGAGCGAGTATGGACAGAGAGATAAAGATGTTTTAACAACTGATAACCTCGAAAAAATTCATCTAAGATAGAAAGAGATCCAAGCGGTTTTTTATACGTGATAAGCTCGAATGATAAGCTTCGGCTGTGCGATACTGGTATTAGTCGTTAAGAATTCTCTTATTTCGGGACATTTATTAAAAGTTAATGATATAAGTCTGCTTATATTCAAAGTCGAGATCGCGTTTAAAGTAATTAATTTAAAAGATTACTCCCGTCAGGCCGAGGATTCTTAAAAACTGGAAAATGTTTAGTATCTCTGGTAATAATAACTGCCGAGTAGTCAGGCACTGGATTAAGGACGATTCCTACGATTCTTTTATATCGAGCTCTAGATCCTGAATATGTTTTTATTACGTAACAGTATTTCACAAACTTTAGCAAAATCACTCGCGCGGCTAAGTCCCTTCTAAGATATAGATCGAAGATCTCGGAATCTCTATAGATTTAAAAACTCTCTGTTAGAGTGCCAGTAATATGGAGCTGTTGTGATAGAGAGTGACTTCATACGACTTTATTTATAGGCCACAGCTAAAGCACCATACGGAAATAGCTAAATCACCATATGCCAAGGAATTTTCTAGAATCCGGAGGGTGTATTCATCGCCCGCGCCCTGCTATACTAATTTATACTAAAAGCCAAGGGCAACATATGTATCTCACGTAATTATATCTTCATAATCTTCTTCAAAGTTGGGTGCTTTAGTTTGCTTCCTTCTTGCCTTATATTTACTCTCATGATCGTAGATATATAATGCACCGCGTGGCTTAATATCTTTCTTTATAAAAGAATAACCGTTAGCTCTTGCATGCGCCTGAATAGCAGCAAATCCAGTACTAAGACTAAGGTAAATAGCTGCAGGGAGCACAAGGCCGCAAGGCTCGCCAGTGAAAGTCGACATGTTGAATAAGAAAATATGAATAGCTTCAAAAGTCAAGTTTAGTAAGGCTCAGGGGTTTTATCGACGGCCCTTAGCTCCTAGTACAATTAATATAGCAGGGTGTGGTTAATAAATACGCCCGGCGTGCCTGGAAAAACCTTAGCGTATGGTGATTTAGCTATTTCCGTATGGTGCTTTAGCTGTACCCTATTTTAACGGCAGATATACGTTTTAGCCTAATAAGCTTGCCGGGGTGCACGACCCTAGGTGCTAACCATATGTAGATTACAATAATATGAAGGGCTGCAGGAAGAGAGACTTACTGAAACCTCTCCAAGTAGTTTTCCCCTAACTAATAGAGTACATCAAGTACGGACGAGCCGAATTCTGCAATTGAATCTACAATAAGCTCCCTGTCGTTATCGGAATCCTCCTTATCGCCGATCAAGTTAGTATTATACTCGTAATAATACTGTTGCTTTTCATTATAACCTCGTTGAGCGAGCCGTAGATCCCTAATATAGATTATCTTGATATACTAAACATAGCTCGGGTGACAAACAAGAGTTAATTAAAAAGTTACACGATCGCGATTCTTGTAAATTTGATTTCTTGTGATTATCTTTATATTTCAGCAGAGTCTAAGAAGAACGATACTGTAATTACTGTAACAAAGTGAGCACAGAGGGTCGCCACGGCTCCCGTACCACCCACGCGAAACGGACGTGATGGTTTGCTGACAGTTCTCCTGGCCAATCAATGCAATTAAATGGATTTACAGTGGGGACCATGCGTTCAAACTCGTTTATGCCCGACCCCCTACATTAGCGCCTAGCTTGTGCAACGTCGTGGCACTTGACACAATTTAAAGAAGGGCTGCTACCTAAAGCACTTCAGTCGATCTTCTTAACGAGCTTCGGATCATTATCCTGAAAGTAAATCTCTGCAACCCGTGATACACTTCAACGTAGCGACTCTTTGTACATTTGCGCCATAGCAGCCAAACTGCCACAATGACGGTAAACAACATCGTCCTCAGCGGTCCATACAACTTTCCGCTTTTTGCAGCCGGCGGCGGCTCTACCCCCTTCTACCCGAGAATGACACCAAAGCAATCAGCCACAATTGGACTCTCAACCCCACCTGGTGAAAAGGCGCTTTGCAGCGACTGCCTCTCCATCGACCTCCACAAACTCGATGCGCAGTTACAAGGCATGGGCCACGGACGACACAACGTCGTGAACTACGCGCGAGCGAAAGGCTACGATCTAACTGGTCTCGAGGACCGAGCTGAGGCTTTGATGCTAAAGCCGAATTATGCCGCTCTAGATCATTCAGCTAAGACGTGCCCGTTGTGTGCGCTGTTCAGAGACGAGCTACTTGTGCAGGGGATGCAGCCTAGAAGCTGGCTGACAGGATTGATCAAAAAAGAAGATCCAGTTCTGATTATGGCGACTTGCACTTATCATCGGCAGAACGACAAGAGAGTACCCCTTTGGGATAGCGGTGCTGTTGGCCTAGAGTTCGTTGCGAATGCGTTGCAGAGGAACTGTGTTGATCGTCTTGTGGTTGTGGCTCAGGATGCTTTTGCTATGGTTTCTGTGGGTGCTGAGAGAGGTGAGATAGTGTTTGTTATATTGAGGACTTGCTGACGTGTTGTAAGATAGCGAGGCGAGGAAGGAGGAACATGTCCTAGGAGAAGTGATTAAGCCTGCTGATGATCTTGAACGTGTTCGTTCGTGGATAACGCGATGTAAGGATGGGCATAAAAAATGCAATGCTCCGCCTCCGAATGTCTTCTACCCAACCAGGCTACTGGACGTCGGGTCACTCGAAACTCCTAAAACGCACATTGTCCTTGGCTCTGATGTTGAGGGCGAGTATACTACTCTCAGTCACTGCTGGGGCCTGAAACCTATCGTCCGCTTGACTAAAGAAACACTTACTCAATACCTATCAGAAATCGGTCCAGAAAACCTGTCAAAAACTTTCACAGAAGCAATCCACATCACCCGCAGCCTTGGAATCCGGTATCTATGGATCGACTCTCTGTGCATCATCCAAGACGACGCCGAAGACTGGGAGCGCGAGTCGGCAACCATGGGGAAAGTGTATTCGCGAGGTTTTCTGAATATCACCGCCTCCACATCCTCAGATGGTTCCGGCGGCTGCTTTTTTCAGCATCAAGACTTGGACAACGGCAAGCAAGTGCGCTTTCCCTATAAACACAAAGCCGGCCAGGCAGCAGGAGAAGTGGTGATAAGCCCAATAGCCGCGTCATTCGCGGAAGACATCCTCGACGGTCCCCTCGCAAAACGAGCTTGGGTTATTCAAGAAACAGCCTTATCTCGCCGGATGGTGTTTTACGGGAAACACCAGCTGTATTGGCGCTGTGCGGAGTTCTATGAGTCTGAGCAAGGCGACGAGGATAGGAGCATGGATACAGCGCCGCATTTCAACGAGCTGCCACACCGACGATCGATGAATGGGAAAGTCGAGGAGAATCTTTACTGGAATTGGACTGTGATTCGATACTCGATGTGTGCGCTTACCAGGAACGAGGATAAACTCGTGGCACTGTCAGGTCTGGCGAGTAGGTTTGCTGGGGAGTTTGGACACACGTATGCGGCGGGTCTTTGGGTGGAGTATTTACACAGTGGGCTGTTGTGGCATGTTCAAAATACCGGCTGCCATCGATATACAGAGTATCTAGCTCCATCATGGTCGTGGGCTAGTATCGACGGTCCGATTGTCATCGATTATAACGACCAACGAGGAAGCGGAGACGTGAAGATCCGTGCTATTTCCGTCCAGAGTGAAGTGGTAGGAGAGAACAAGTTCGGGGCCGTGAAAGGCGGGACGCTCACTCTCACCGGTAAAATCCAGCACGTGAACATCCAGTTCCTCGGGAAGAGTCTTGGTGAGGAGAGTATCTGGTACCCTAGTGTAGGAGACAATGCACGAAATATCGCACTAGATGCTGGTAATATCAATGCTTTTCTCCTGGACACTTTCGACCAGACACTTCGGCTCGGACGAGCGTATCTTGATGAAAATCGAGAGCCGGAAGGGGAGGTGTTTGCGCTGCAGATGGATATTATTAGTGGGTTCCTTAGTCAGATTGGCGAGACTGCTACTCAGCGGCAGAACGTGCTTCTTTTGCAGTCTACTAGCGAAGGAGGGACGTATCGCAGAATTGGGAAAGGGAGGCTTTGTTTTGAAGGCTCGGAAGACTGGTTTGGGACTACGAAGGAGAAGAAGATTGTTATTGTGTAATGAGAACCAGAAGTTACTGGGATATCATGCAGCTGACCTCTGTGTGTATCCTCACTCGCTAAGGTCCATGTAATAGGGGCTTAAGCGAAATAGGTTTTTCTACACGTGCTGGCCCGTTGCAGCAGCGCGTCTGAGTAAATTACCTCGCGTCTCACGACCTCACCTCTCAAGTTCAAGCTCCTCGAAACGACGAACAAGCCTTCAGTTGATCAATTTCCCGTCCACAACGACCCCCACACGAAACAACTTCCCGATTCCAGGATGGCCACATTCTATTACTTCAACTGCGGCAACAATGACACCCTCAAATACACGCACACCCTGGCCACCACTCTCGTCAACGCGCGGCCCCAAGATGCGAAAGAGGACGCTCACTTACCAGCAGAACTTTACCTCTGAAATAATGCCTATCGTTCGCCAACACTGTTTTGCTGCATTCGATGCCACTCAGTCCAGATGCTGCATCTGCCATGTCACGAAATTCTAAGCCAATGTCACGCCAATGTCGCTCCTGCACATCCAGCCTGGACCCTTATCTACTGCATCGTGGTCCCAATATGCAAAATGAGTCCGTGGGAGATTGAGGCAAGACAACAGGTCTAGTTCTTGATGGCGGACGTTTCTAAGAAAGGGCTTGGGATTGAGGAGAAGGATACGGTTGAGATCAAAGCGTGCAGGATTTGTGGTAAGGCGCAGGAGACAAAGAAGTGCGGGACTTGTGGTGCTGTATATTACTGTGGGCGGGAACATCAGAAAAAGGATTGGCTAAGTCATAAGAAGGGGTGTAAGAAGCCTGTTGCGTAGAAGGTGTGAGATGGCTGGGTTGCGATTTAGCCAGAGTCCTTGTTTAGTGGTACATGTGGAGTCTCTATGCGTTGCTCTTCTCGGATCAGTGCACAACCTTAGAGCGATTCATTTGACTCTCTACTTGTTTTGGATGAGTAAAATGAAATGCAGCAAATTAACCAGGTTTTGGGAAATCACTTTTACATTTTTACTACATTTGCCCAAGGTAATAGTAATAGTGGCCCTAGAAATTGCTTTCTATGTCTGTCTAGCGTAATCTTCTTTGTCTTACCTATCTATCTTTATCTGGCCTCTGTGTTTTTGTATTGCGTCTCTATTGCTCTGAAAGCAATTTACTTCCATAAAGCAATTTACTTCCATAAATCTCTCGCTCCCCTCCAGCTTTGCTCGCCACAATATTTCCTTTCACCCCAGTCCCCCTTGCGTACCATCCACTTCAAGTGAAAGTAGCCATCATTATTTACGCCAGCTCCAATGGACACAAAAAACTCGAGAATCTTCAGTATACTGACTAGACTCGTATATTCATTTACACCTAAATAACTCAGGTATAGATGTTCTTCAGTCAAGAGTCTCCTAGACTCGAGAGAATAATACCATGAATGTACTGTGCAAAAGTGATAAAGACATTTAAGCAAGAAGTTCTCGCTTATTCTAATACGCTTAGGACATTTAGTGCCTCTTTCAATGACAACTGGAGGCATGGTCTAGTCGCACGTGAACAGGGTGACGGTATACTGCCTAGATCTCTAGACTTTAGAATTTATTTGCTACGATCTGAACAGGTGACACTTTTCACTCTCCACAATTCTAGGAAGCTGTTTCAAACAGACAATGTATCTTTCATTTATCCTCATTCTCCGATACATCTGCGTACCCTTGCTGAGCCAAAGGCTTTGAATGCTAAGGCACACAACACTATCTCTATGCCATCCAATACATACAGCTGGCCAATTAAACTGGTTATAGCCTCGAAAACAAAGGAAAGTTCAAACTAGTCTAAATTCTAAATTTACTAACACTACGGTTATTTAAGAAACTTAAATTAAAGTTAGTAATTAAGAAATTAAATAAACAACATTAGATTAAGGAGAAGATTCAGATTTTATAAAATATTATACAAATGTTAATACGTTATAAATTTATTAATAATTAAATAAGTAATAGAATTAAGCGAGGTGGCCGGAAAGAGGGGGGGGGGTGAGGACTTGCTGTAGATATTATAAGGAACACTGAAAACAACATAAAGTCTATTAACGCAATACACAACTTCTTACGCTATAACTAGCCAAACTTTAGCAAATCTCTAAATATTATAAAGTAACGGTCTTATATAACTTTGAACTGTTTAATTAAAAACTAGTTGCGCCGCTCTTTCTTCACTAAGGAAGACGTACATCCCGAGTTGGTTATTGATAGTTTCTTCGTGCTACCTCTGTTATATATTGCAGCGTTTTTGTGTTTAAATCCAGGACTTTACACGTTAAAACTCCTTATACTATTCTTTTCTCATTTTATCCCCGGGAAGAAGGTTAACAGACACATGGTTATTATCGTGTGCATGCCCATCCATTCTATCTGTACGGAATCGGACCCGTAGCATAAGGGGGCCGAGGCTTCTACGGTATCAGTAGAATCAGTCCCACCTGTATTTCTAGTCACGCCGGCGTTTTGCTTTGTGAGAAATAGGCGAGCCAATCAGAATGAGGAAGCGCAGTAGGTGAGGACACGTGATTAAAGAGAGAGAATTGCTTGCTTGCTTGAAGAGCTAGAAGAGCTCTTCGGTAGTTATATATAAAATAATAGCTTCTCTAAAAGCTTTTATAATTACGTAACTAATTACGTAACTTATACGAGCTACGTAATTAAATATAAGTGTAATTTCCCGGAATATAAAGGTAATTTCCGGGCCGCGTAAGTAATAAAAACTCCTTCGGCTATTCTAAGGTAGAATCGGCACGAGTTACCGAAGTCAAATCCAGTATACTTCTTTTTATAAATAACTTTCTTTATATATACGCTTCTTTTCTGGACTTCTTCGAAGGCCAGAGATTAATTCTTTAAATATATTTACCTTGAACTTTTACGAAGCTTTACTTACCGTGAACTCTATCTAATAAAACTCGGAAGTTATCTTAAGATTATATGATCGTATTATTCGGCAGGCTAATAATTTAAAAAATATTAAAGTAATTTACGATTATTACGTCGATTATTAAAGCGGAATTATTAATATTAGAATATATCGGAAAAGAAGCTATAGCTTTTTAATAATTCTTTCAGGATTTAGCTCTTAATATTAATAAGACTTAAGAGATTTTTATAATAATTAATAAATAATTAAATGAATTATAAATAATACTAAAAGAATTATTATTAAATTTCGTTATATAAATATTCAAAATATATAACTTAAGTAAAAGTATACTCGTAAATCATTTAAAGTAATATATTTTTTTAATTATTAATATACTTATTAATAAGCTTACGAAAAATCTGTTTTATTAGAAATTCGAGCTTTTTAGAGTATTCTTAAACTTTAATAATTATTAATCTTAAATTAAAAAGCTATAAATATATTTATTAAAAGTACATTAAGAAAATCTTTATATAATTGTTTATTTATAAAACTTTTTTAATTAAATATTTTTAAATATTCGCGTTTTAAAAACGCCGAAAATAAACGCGAAATCCAGCCCGAGCTTAAGTAAAGTTTATTTAAATCCGGCCCGAGCTTAAGTAAAGCTTATTTAAATTTAGTTTAAGCTTATAAATAATTTACCGAAAGCGTAAAAGAATATTAGATTTGACTTCGGTAACTCGTGCCGATTTTACCTTAGAATAACTAAAGGAGTTTGTATTGCTTATGCGGCCCGGAAATTACCTTTATATTCCGGGAAATTATACTTATATTTAATTACGTAGCTTATATAAGTTACGTAATTAGTTACGTAATCGTAAAAGCTTTTAAAGAAGCTATTATTTTGTATATAATTACCGAAGAGCTCTTTTAGCTCTTTAAGTAAGCAATTCTCTTTCTTTAATCACGTATTCTCACCTACTGTGTTTCCTCATCCTGATTGGCTCGCCTATTTCTCACAAAGAATCTACTTTAAGCTTAAATCAGTCAGTAGTTATTATCTTCAAGACTTTCGCAAACTTTTTTAAACCTTATATAAGATTATTAAATTCCGTTAAAACTCCCGTATTAATATTAATATTATTATTAGAATTATCTTTATTGCCGCGATTTAAACCCGGCTTTTAAAAGCGTACCGGAAGATTTAACTTTATATCTTTATTAGATTCTTTATTTTTTATTAAGTCTTTTATTAAAGCTTTTAAGATAATTTTATATTTCTTAATATTCTGTGAATCGGTTAACAAAATACTCGATTAATTATAATACGATTATTATAATTTTTTATTATTGGAGTTCATGGCTGTAATTAATTTTCTATTATATTTAAGTATATTTCTTGTAGCGAACGAGTACTTATAACCGGAAATATAATTATAATATCGACATCTAATAGCGAGAATATTAATAAAGTAATATTTACGATTATTACGGTTACGAATAATAGCGCGAATATATAATAAATAAGAATCCGCAAACCTTTTTTCTTAGATTTTAATTAATATAAATAAAATCAGCTATTAATAAAAAGTAAGCTTTAAAATAATACATATATACCTCAAGCACGTTTAATAAGAAAGCGAAGCTTTAATAAAGTACGAGATAATCTGCGCTTCTTTAAAGTTAATAAAGAATAAGTACGAGTCTTAAAAGTAAGAGACATAAAAAAAGAAGTCGAATTAAGACGCGAGACGCGCGAAGTACAAGAAATATATTAAAAGTTATTTTTATTTAATATAATAACGCTTTTATGTAATATAATTAATAATAATAGAGTATTAGAAAAACGCTTAAGAGTCTTCTTAAATAACGAGCTTAACTTAATATAAGAAGATCGAAAGCGAATTAACTTATTATTAAAGTTATTAAAAAGCGTATTTTTATTTTCACGTAAAGAAAAATACAATTAATTATCTTTAAGATTTATTCTAACGACCGAACGAAGAAGAGGAAGATCATTAATAAGCTTATTATTAAATATTTCTTAATTATCGAACTTGTTTTTAAGATCTTATAATATAATTATCAGCGATTAATTTAATAATAATAAGATTATTTAAAAATAAAATTAAGAAATTAAATTAAAAAAGAACTTACCTAACGAGCTGCGATCTAATTATTAATACGCGTAATTGCTATTTTAAAAGCTTTAAGAAGTATAATTAATAATTAAAGAGAATTTGCTAAAAGAAGTAAAAGATTAAAAGGCAAAAAGAAAGAAATAAGTAAGTAAGTACGCGAGTATAAAATACGTTAATATTAAAACAAAAGTTAATTATAATAATACGAAAGTCGATATATATATATATATCTTTAAGAGTAATTGTGATCGCGCTACTGCGGTACGAGACGTTTAAATTAATAATAAACTTATTAGCCCGGGAGGCAGCGTATTATATAAGATAATAAGAAGCTCGCATATATTATTACGGCTTCTTATTATATATAATAATTATTTTAAAACAATTAAATTTATTAATTATAACTTAGTAATTTAATAATCGGACGGAACAGCACGAGATCTTAATTTTAAAATAAATCTTACTTTAATTTTATTTTTAAAACTTACGATTTATATACTTTAAATATAATAATCAAGATCTTATTTATTTAATTATTATAGTTTAATTATATATTTAAATTTTATTTTGTTTAATTATACGTAATTTAAATGCGTATTTATATTCTCATTTATTATTAATATTAATTGCCTAATATATTATTTATATCGATATATAGAATCCTTATATACTATATTTTTAAAGCGCAGATTAATATTTTTTATTTATTATAATATTTTAAGAGTATTAATTTGCTGCTCGGCGCTATGCTTTTATTAAGAACTAATATATATATTAGAGGAACTTATATTATATCTTTCGATTACTTATGCGCCTTTAAATAATAAGGCTTATTTATATAACGGAGCTTTATTATAAAAGTGTATCGCGCTTTAGCGCAGTTTATTAGTGTTATATATACTCTTGTAAGCATTCACGTATATATATACTCGGCTTATAATCTTTTCTTATAAAAGGCAACGCTTACTTAAATATATCTTTTGAGCTCTTGCTTTTTACGTTAATTATAAAGCTTTTGAATAACTAAAAGCCTGCTTCACTTCTGTACGATATTAATAATTAATTTAATTTCTTATCGATTTTCTAATTTTTGAGAATTAAATTGAAAATAAGATGAAGCTTAAATATACTTAGTACGATATTATATAAGCTCTTAATGAAGTCGCAAATAGCAATCAATGCGCTAGGCCGCTTTAGAATAAGGGGTTCTAAGGTCTATCTTTTAAAGACGGCTCTTAAACCTAACTACTTATTAATAAAGTGCTAGTCACTTATAAATGTTACGGCTTGCCAAAGGTTAATACGGTGCAAGAAATAGCTTTGTATTTAGACTTAAAGCTACGCTCAGAATTAAAAAGAAAAGACAAGGAGAAAAGGAGAGCTCTTTATAAGAGGGAGCTCTAGTATAAATACATAAAGAGTCCCCCTAGCCTTTCCCGATTAGGCCTAGCGCCATAGTTGCCATGCTAAGGCAATGCTACGAGTAATGCCGAGCTCGCTCGGTTAGAATACGAGGCTCAGGGAATCGTAATAATAAAGGCTTCTCACGGTAATAAAAAATCGTCTAACGTAGTAGATTTTAACTCAAGAAATACTAGGGTTTAATATAACTCATATATAAGTCCGTACTTTTGGGGAACGACTTTATACGCTTTAAAAAGACAATTTATTACTCGGGAGACGATAAGTAAACCGGTTTTTTAAGCGAAATCACATTTTTAGTATTATAAATCAACATTTTATTAATTCTATATATATTAATAACGTAATATTTAATATTATTAAGCCGCAGTTCTAGAAATTACAGATTCCAGCTATTAAAGCAATTCTACTTAAGAATCGTTAGAATATAAACGAGGCAGGTATTATAAAAGGTCAAAGAGTTAATAGATTAGTTATTAACTATACAAATCGACGTTTTATTTAGCGAAAACAGCTTATTTCTCGGAATTTGACTTTATTTATTAAATGCGTCTCTATTACGAGTAAAAGAACTACTCCTCTTATAATATACAAGGGAAAATTAGTATAGCAATAATAGTTCCCGGCGAATATTACTTTATTTAAGTCGTGGCAATTCATAGCAACTGAGAATAAATAAACTTCTAATACTACCGCATTAAAATAACTAGAAAAGGTGTTTATCTCTTAATTAAAACCACGTAATTATTCTTTACGATTATTTGTCTTAAACGGCCACGGGAGTCATAAGATTACGGAATTCATATAAAAGTACTTAAAATATAATATATATTTACTTTTTTTACTTATATATAAGTTATATGTCTTATAGCCTTTAGATTTGTCGATTTTCTCTTTTTTTAGAACAGCTTATCGGAAACACCTTAACCTTTTAACATTAATAACTGATTTTACTTTAATTAATAAGCGTAACTTCTTAATATATTATTATAAGGCACGGGAGGCTAATATGAATATTAAAGCTAGTTAAAAAGCTACGGATTAATAGCCGGTTATAATAGACAAACCTCTTATAAGCCGTTTATTACTAAAAAAAAACAGTAATAAAGACCTAAAAACAGCTGCCTAAAAAGATCATATAATTGTCTAAAATATAAGCATATCGTCGTTTAATTTATATACGCCGAAATCCGGCCAAGATTTACGTTTATAAATGAAAATTTAACTTAACCGGGATATAACGACCTTTTAACACGACGATTACTTTTTAAGAAAGCAATTAAAGCTTTTAATTAAAAGGATTTCGAATTAGAGTAAATAAAGATATAAACTAAGTAATTAAAGGCTCGATTAAAGTAGTTACAGCCCCGGAAACGAAAGAAGGTTTAAAGTAGCTTAAATTCTAAGTTCGCCGATATTTAGGCTATTTATAAGATATAAATTAAAGCTAGTAATTAAAAAATTGAATTTATAGCTTTAAATCAAGTAAAAGATTCAAATTTTATAGAAAATTATATATAAGTTAATGCGTTATAAAATTATTAATAGTTGAATAAAAAGTGGCAGAATTTAGCGAAGTGGCCGGAAACCAGGGGTGGCCGGAATAGGGAGGGGCTTAATACCGCAGTCGAACTTGCAATTAGAAGCGCCGAAGTAAAGAACTGCTTGAAGCTTAGTATATTAACTTATAATATAATATAAAAAAACGTTTTTGAAGTTTTAAGCTTCAAGTATCAAATAAATAATAAAGTCTATAAGATGCTTTGATTTACTGGCTACTTAAATACGCTCGAGATAGATAAGAGAAAGAAATCAAGCTTTAATTCGTTTATTATTATTTCATAGTTATTTAAAGCTATTTTGATTCGAGCGAGCTATTATATAATGCTAAAGTAATATGATTCTAGCGAAACAAAAATAATATATAAATATCTAAAAATAAAAGAAGCTAGGAAAGGCACCTCGCTTAGGCAGATATAGTTTAGGATCTGAAAACGGCTTATATTAATCTTCGGTAGCACGAATACTAGTACTTCTTATAAGATTAATTTATAAAAGGAAATTTTAATTAAGGCGAATAAATTAATCTTATTACTAGCGAGATCGATTATTATTATAATTAGAATATATATCACATTTATCTTATATTCTTAAATCTCTTAGCTTAATAAATAAGCTTATATTAAGTCAGCTAATTAGAGCTAAGATTATATCTACGGCTCGTTTAAGGTAGAAACTTACGGAAGGAATAATTTCGATTCTTTTTAATTATATAAGAGTTATATTACTTATTAGAGTTATTTATAAATAAATTTTAATATTTCTACTAATACTATTAGAAAGATCTGTATAACCTAACATTTATTCTACTCTTCTATATATTATTAAACGCTACTAAGTTATTATCTCTCTTATTGTATATCTTCTTTTAAAACTTTTTATTTAAATAATTATTAAATAACATATTTCTTTTAATCTCCTTCTTGGATTATATTTATTTTATTATACTTTAATACTCCTGCCGTCCTGGCTTGCGTTGCTACGGCAGCACTTATATACCCCGAGCTAGCACCAACTACCGCTATTACTCTTATATTATCCGCATTAACCGGACTCAGTTTTACTTAGAAATTATTCCTCGTTAATACCGCCGCCGACCGATTCGCCCTTCTATTATAAGATAAGTAATTTAAGTTTGCTTTCTATAATCTAATATTAATAAATAAGAAAAGAATAAGAAGCGACCTTATTACCGCAAACCGCAAGACTTTCCTTGCTCTCGTAAGTATTAAGTTAAGTATAGCAATCGGCTTTCTGAAGAGCTATAACTTTAATACTTCGTATATCTACTCTCGCGCTACCGAGCTTTAAATCGTCACTTAAGGCGTCCTCTAGACCGAGATAATTCCCGAGAACGGTATATTTAATACACTTAGCAATATTATAAGCGGTCGTCGTATTATTAAGAATACAATTAATTATTTCGAGATGCAGCCGTTCTATTAAAGCTCCGTCCACTTATAATTTAATCTTACCTACGACCCAGCTATCTTTATCGCTTCTTTTAATATCGAAGATTTCGGAGCTAATCAAGTTACTAATAAGTTGTTCGCTATAAGCCTTAACGTCGTTATTACCGCTTTTAAGAAAGCTATCGATAGCGCTGATATTAATAAGTTCAAGTCTGCTATCCCAGCCAGCATCGCCAAAGGTATCGAGAAGTGCCTTACTAAGTGCGGTATCAAGAAGCGTTAAAAGTTCGCCGTAATATAATAACTGCATATCTGTTTCCGCTTAATTCCTTATAATTTGAATTTCAAAGATTTCGGTAATCATAAGTGATGCTTCACGAAACTCGGCGGGTTCATAGCTTAAAACTTCAAAGACTGACCAGAAAGGCTAGGGCCTGTTAGTCAATTTTACTAACTTACAAACATTAGTACAAACGCGCACACGCCCATAAAAATCTACCTCATCGAAGTAGCCTTCCCCCCCAACGTCGCCTCCTGCGCAGCAACCATCCACCCAAACCCACTCGCCTTCAACCGTCCCATCCACCTCGTAATGGGCAAAACCTCACACTCGCCTGCACTCAACTCCACTATCTCCGGTCTGCGCATCAAAAGCTCCATCTGCTGCATACTGCCTATTTTCACCTCAGCGGGGAAATGCTCGAATTTCACCCCGTCTTCTACTTCACTGCTAACGACGGAGGCGGAAACACCTTTGGCGACGTCACCTACGCGCACGAGGTCGAAGGTTCCGCTCCACGCTCCGCCTTCGGGAAGGGATTTTGTGAGAAGAGAGAAGTGGGCGAAGTCGTCAAGGAGTTCTCTCGGGACGGTTTCGAGGGATTGCGTGGATGCGGGTGTGGTTGTGGTGCGGTAGATGTGCACAGGGACCTTCAATTCTACATTGGCGCGTTCAAGCATCTGCTCGCTGACCCATTTGCTTGTCAAGTATCCTTCTGCAGTGTTTGCGAACTGTGCGAATGGGGCGGCTGTGCTTGGTGTTGCTGCGGTTGCACCTCGAAGAATGCCACCGCTGGAGAGGAAATAAATTGGGATTTTTCTGCTCCCGGCGAGCCGAAGGAGTTCACGGGTGGAGTGCACGTTTACGCGGCGGAGGAGGGGATATGGCTCCCAGAATGATCGTTGCGCGCCGAGATGGATCATTGCGTCCACGCTCGAGGCGAGTGAGGTTGCGGATTCGGGGGACAGGCCGAGAGAGTCGGAAGAGAGGTCGCCGGTGTGGACCACAAGCTTATTTGAGGTGCTTGCTACTTTCTTAGGGTCACGAACTGCGACGCAGTGGACTTTGGTGATCTTGTGGTCTGCGAGGAGGAGGGGAAGGAGGTGGCGTCCAAGGTGGCCTGTTGCTCCTGTGAGGAGGACTTCCATTCCTCTGATCTTCAACGGTCTGGCTTCCGCTTTGAAAACTGAGGACTTTTCAGGTGGGCAAGTCTCGGAGCTCCAGTCAATTGCACCTTGGAGCGATAGTTGTTCAACCTTAGCAGCCAGTTTCCCAATCGTCTTTGCCTCAAACAGATCCAACAATGGTATCGCAACATTGAAGGCAGTTCGGATCAAAGCTTGGATCTCTACCAAGAGTAGAGAGTTGCCACCGACCTGGAAAAACTCCGTGGAGGGTGCAAAGGTGCCTTGGGACATCTCCTTGGGTAGAACTTCCTGCCAGAGGCGTTTGATCTGCGACTCCAGTTCGGTGAGCTCGATGGAATCACCAGCAGTTTCTTCGTCGACCTGCGCAATTTCAGAGATGGGTAATATTGAGATGGCTTTTCGATCCGTCTTTTGATGGGTAGTTAGCGGTATGGCATCAAGTGGGAAGATTTTCATTGGTTTCATGTATTCGGGCAACGGGAGTCGTTTGAGGAGTTGCCTCAATATCCTCCTCTTCCGCTCGTCAGCTTCACCGATAAAATCTGATGAAAAGACAGCATGTGCTACCAAGAAGGCAGGATCTCCTCGCATGGTGCAGACAACGTCTGAAAGAGCGCCGTGTGCTTCGGCAAGAATGGTGCTTTCAATGTCGCCAAGTTCGATTCTGATGCCTCGCAACTTGATCTGGGTATCCCCTTCAATGCGGCCGTGGAAGATGACAGTACCGTTGCTATTTAAATGGCCTTTGTCGCCAGTGCGATACATCTTGGTCCATCCATTCTTGATGTATTCCTCGGAAGCAAAAGGGTTGTTCAGGAATTTCTCGTCTGTGAGCTGTTCGTTATTCAGATATCCCAATGACACTCCCGCCCCTCCAACGACAATTTCGCCAGGCATTCCGAGAGGAAGTGGCTTGAGGTTCTGGCCTAGGATGTGAATTGAGTAGTGTGGCATCGGCACGCCGATTGGAATTGACTTGTCCTGAAAGTTATTGTTTCCAAGTGGCACCTCGATCTTGACAGCTGCCATAGTGACTTCCGTCGGGCCGTACGAATTGAAAAGTTTTAGTTGTGGCAAGCCGAGCTTTCGGAAGTCATTCCAGACAGACTTTGTCAGGCGATCACCACCTGCAAAGGCAAATTTCCACACGGTGTTTCCAGCAACACTATCCGCGCCATGGCGAATCCAAGATGCGTATTCAGGCGGTGTGGCTCTCGTGTATGTGATTCCTTCAGAAGCAATAACCTCCATAATAGCTTTGGAGTCACCCCTGCGAGCTTTGTCAACAACATACAGAGTTCCACCATTGCAAAGGGCCGTAAAGATCTCGTCAATTGACAGATCGAAGCTGAAGGCCGTTTGCTGCAAAACAATCTCTCGTCCAACGTTGTACACTTTTGTGAGCGACTCAATCGCGTTTCGAACGCTAGAATGCTTGATTCTAATTCCCTTCGAGACACCAGTAGTCCCACTGGTGAAAAGAACAATGGCGGCCTGGTCTGGAATTGCGAGGTTGGGTGTTTTGCTCGAGTTTAAGTCCTTTAGCGCTGAAGTGTAAATCGCCTGGATACCCCCTAGCTCCAAAGACCTTGCATCCTCTAGTGTCGTCGAATCCAATAAGACTGCCTTCGGTTGACAGGTCTTAACGATAGTTGAGAGACGAGCTAGTCCATTTCGATAGTCGAGGGGTGCATATGTTGCTCCAACACGCATAATGGCGAGCATGGAGCATATCCATTCCGTGCTAGGGCTCTGGAAGACTGCAACTATAGAATCTTCAGTTACGCCGGAATTGATCAAAGCAGAGGCAATTGAATTGATCCGTTGACCCAACTGGGCGTATGTCAGACTGCCTGAAACATCCTTGACAGCGGCCTCATTGGCATATTTGCTGATCATTTCATCCACTCTGTGTACAACCGTGAGAGGCCAAGTGCTGACGAAGGATGGTCCTAATAAGACGGTTAGTACTGTCCTATTCTCGCCGGATGATCATATTGGATGGTTTTACTCACCTCTCCCAACAACAATCGCATTATCCAAATCCCCCTTCCCAAAAAGCTGCGGATTAGCCACCCTACTCGAAGGGTGCTTCACAAAGACCTCCAACAAATTAACATAACTATTCGCCAGCATCCTTGTATCCGCGTCGGAATACAGTGACGTCTGCGCGCCCACGGTAACGATGGACTCGCCCGTAAAATCCCCCAAAACATTCAAGGCAACATCATACGCAGTGCGACTGTATGATGTGCTACCCAGCGGGGCGTAGCCTTCGAAGTCGGCGAAGGTGGCTTTGTAGGCTTGGCGGTAGTCCATGAAGGCTTGGAAGATGGGACTGTGGGTGGAGTTTCTGCTGGCACCGATGTCTTCGAGGACGACGTTGAAGGGGACTTTGGAATGGGCGAGTGCGGCGAAGACTTTCGTGCGGACTTCTTTGAGGGCTGCGATGAAGTTTTGCGTTCCGCTTGATTTGAAGCGGAGGGGGAGGAGATTCAGCATGAAGCCAATGACTCCTGCATCTTCTGCTGCTGTCCTGTTCGTGTCTGCGATTCCAATGCAGAGGTCGTCGATTGATGTGAAGCGGAACAGCAAGGTTTTGAAGACCGCAAGATGGAAGTGAAAGGGGGAGACATTCTGACTGCGACATCTTTCTTTGATCTGAACCGTCAAGCTCGCGTCCAGCTTTATGCTGATTTTGTGATGTTCGTAGCGCTTCAAGGGTTTCCGAGCGCTGACGTGTGACATGGGCAGCAAGGGAAGAACTGGAGGTAGATTAGCAAACTCCTCCCGCCAGAACTTCCTTTCCGTGTCCATCTCTCCGCTTTCAACGGCTTTTCGCTGGTTGGCGGCCCACTGGTTATACTGTCGTTGCACAGGTGGAAGGGACCCATTGTTGTAAGCTTTCTCGAGATTAGAGAAGAGAATCTCCCAGCTCAGACCATCAATTGTGATGTGATGGTAGCCAACAATGAGATAGAAATTGCTGGCAGACTCTTCACAGAGGACCATCCTCAACGTGTCTCCTTTCTCAATGTTATACGAATGTTTCTTAACGGAATCGAACACATCGAGCATTTCAGAATATCCCGAGATCTTCTTTTGCTCCAGCTTGATAGCAGATCTCTCCATGATGCCCTGATGAGCTTCATTGTCAGTAGCGAAGAAACACGTCCGGAGCGACTCATGATTCTGGCAAACCAGATCCAGCCCATTTCGAAGACGGTCAGCTTGGATGTTTCCCTTCACCTGGAACCAGAAAGTGATGTTAGAGGTAGTCTTGTCCTCGAGGTATTGCTTCAGGAACCAGAATCTAGACTGCCCATAAGACATAGGTTCCGTGCGAACAATGGCTGGTTGAGCGCTTGCAACCACTGGGGCTATCTTTTTCAGTATTTTCTCAGGCTTTTTGGCCTCCTGTTCCGTCTTTTTAACGACTGGTTCCCTCATCCTGACAAAGGGCTCTGCTTTTTTCACCTCCGCCTCTGGTTTTTGGGTCATTGGCTCTTTCTTGTCGACTGGTTCCCTCTCCCTAATGACTGGTTCCGTCACTTTGACTGGTGCCTCCGTCTTCTTCACCGCTGGCTCCGTCTTTTTGACAACTGGTTTCCTTTTCGTAACGACTGGGTCCGGTTTTTTGATCGCTGGCTCCCTCTCCTTGACGACTGGATCGATCTTCTTAAGCACTGGCTCCGATCGTGTGACCATCGGTTGAGCGTGCATGATCACTCGCTGCGATTTTCTAGGAAAAGCAAGTCAGCTTATTATTCACGAGGATCAAGAACGCAAGAGGGCAATTTCTATAAAGGGAAATTTGCTATTAACAAATCTATATAAATCAAACACCACTTGATACATTCTTGCGAGAAAAAAACCAAAAATCTACATCAGAGAGAGCTTACATCTTATCTGCCGATTTAGCAACCCCATTAATCTTCTTGGCCTTCACATCTGAATCTGAGTCCCCGCTGGTATTGGGAGAGGAAGAAGGAATAACAGAATCCACCAAGACACCCGACTCAGACGACCCCGATACTGAAGGTGTCGTGGCACCGTCCTCGGAGCTGGCTTTGGCCACGGCAGGAGTAGTCACAGCGGGCTTGTCTGAAGTACTCTCGTCAGTTATGCCAATCTTCTCCATGCAAGCTTCGACCAAGTCCGCAATCGATGCCCCACCAAGAATCTTCAACACAGGCAAATCAATCACCATCTCTTGCAAAACCCACGTTCGGATTTCGACAGCTACCAGGGAGTCTACTCCCAGCTCGGTCAAGGGCATGGTCTCACGAATGCCCTGCTCGTCCGAGACCTGCAAGGCGGCCTTGAGCTTGGTGATGAAAGCATCTGATATAGTTAGCAAAATGCCCGAAAGGTATAAAAAGATAAGCGTAAACTTACTCGTTAAGATCTTGATCTTGTCCTCATTGGAGGTGGCGGACAACAGCTGAGTCTTGACAGGGATTCGAGCCTCTTTTCCACCCTTCCCACTGGAATTGTCACCAAGATCCTGGATGAAATGGGAGAACTTGATATTAGCAGCCCAGAAGACCTTGTCCGTAGAATCAGAGGTCAAGATCCTAGGACCGGTGATAAGTTCCACGTTCTTGCCAGAGTTGGGTCGTCCAGCCACGACAGCTTCTCCAAATAGCTGATGGAGATCAGCCTCAGACATAGGTGCAGTGACATTCATAATTCTTGCAATCTGCTTTTCGGTGAGTTTGGTGGATTTCTTCTCACGCTCGACATATCCGACACCAAGAACTCGGGAGATATCGATGACTGAGCCAGCAAGGCCACGCTTTTGTCTTTGGGCAATCAGAGCCTTCATGAAGCAATTTGCAGCAGAGTATGCGCTCTGACCGCTGTTGCCCATAGTTGCAACAATGGACGAGAAGGCAACGAAGAAATCGAGAGGTGCGTCCTTGAAAAGAGCGTCTAGATGAAGAGTGCCGTCGACTTTAGGCTTAAGGACAACGGTGAAAGAATCCAAGTCCATGTTGGGGTAGGCTGTATCTCGAAGAATCAAGGCACCATTGGCAACTCCAGCAACCTCTGGGAGATTGCTGCAGATCTTGGAGTAAACATTCTTCATCGACTCGAATTTGGTAATGTCTCTGCACTGGCTGTCAGCAAACTTTTCTGCGATCACGGAGGAACACTTCTTCTTACCCATGAAATTCCGAGATAGTTACTCCTCTTCTTGCATGATATTGGATCCATTCTGGGGCTACCTTCGTTGATCTGCTCGTCAAAGCGATGAATCTTGCGCCATGACCTATCATCCAGTCGCAAATAGATTGTCCCAAGTCTCCAGCCAAACCAACTAGCCAATATGTCTTGTTTGGCTTGAAAAGGTCGTTACGGTTGTCAACGGGCTCAATCATCGTCGGAATTGTGGGTGTGCCACGCCACTGGACGATGGGGAATGAGCCAGCTGCAAAGTCCTCGGCAGTAATTTCGTTCGGTGCCACAACTTCGAGTGCCAAGTCCCTGATATCCTCGAGAGGGAAAGTGGATGCGAATGTGGCAGCTTGTTTGAGCATCCTCGAGATCATGTCGTCGCCAGCACCTGAGACGCCTACCGAATCTGTCCCAATGAAGGAGGATAGGGTGCTTCGCTCAGAAGATGCTGGAAGGGTGGCAGAAATTCTGGAGCCAAGACTCCCGGCAGTGGTAACAGGTGGAGAGAAATCCAAAAATAGAGACACGTCCTTGGGAAGAAGTGCGTTCAATGATCGTTTGGGCATGCGTGGGTGAATGTATGCCCATCCCTTCTGAACTTTAGAATTGGCTGTTGTGAAGGTGACATGAGATCCGCGGGCAGTTACTTGGGAAGAAAGCAGCGACGCAAGAATCCTATCAGGCTCATGGGCAACAAGGGTGCCGCCAACAGGCATCATTGTGAGGACCTGTTGAGTCAAGAGGTATCGTGAGATGAGTGATAAATACTGAGCATCGGTGAGCTTTCCGATGGTAGCAGGAGTGGACCATAGAACCGGAACATTAATGGTCGACGCATTGCTCTTTGACACCGAAAGCACTTTCGAGCCGGAATTGGGGTCAGTGCCCAGACTGATGAAGAGACGACCAGAGATTGTTCGAAGAGATTGTAGCATTGAGTATTCGACATTGACTTTCGAGTGTGGGCTAGAGTCAGATGCATTCAATGTAGTGTCTTCTCGTAGTGCATATGAAGGACCAGTCCATTCTAGACTGACCACAGAAGATGCCAGCTCGACATCTTTGACGATCAAGCGCTTGGCTGAATTGTATCTATCGTTCAGCTCCTTCTGAGGAAGTACGCGAAGAATTTTCAGCTGCTCTTTCACGATCATCAATTCTGGCTCCATCGTCCACAAGATGTTCTTTGGCGTTGGGCTCTCTTCCCACTGCGTTGTGAGTTGCACCTTCAGGAGTAACTCGACGAAGAAGGATGGGTTGGCCATTTTCGAGTCATCAATGTCGAGCAATTGCAGTCTGATTTGTGATAGCTCATAGGTGATTGAGCGGCAGAGTCCAACCATCATGGCAGCATATGCATCGTCGCACCGAGCGCCCTTGGTAATCCATAACATGTTTCTCGAGGCCATAAACAATCTCTTGAGGATGTCCCAGCGTTCTTCGGTAATACCTTGCAAGACAGGAGAATCAAGGTCAGCCAAACTCAGTACGGTGCACATGGGAGGTATCTCGGTATCCTTCAAATCTTCGAGTGTTTCTGCCATGATGAGGTTGCGGCAGTAAGGTCTCAGAAGATCTTCGATATCTTCCATCCATCTTGAGGTTTCCAACCCACTACCTCCAAGCAGAATCAGGTTTGGAATTGGAACCTGGTCGGCTTTGGCTCTGAGCGGACGGCGTATAAGTTTGATATCCTCGTCAATGGCCTGAGCAGCGAAAGCTGAAGCCAAGAACGGAAGCGGATCAACTAGCGGGGTCGAGGTATCAATGCCAGCAAAACCGGACTTCTTCAACTCAGAGTTCCATCTGGTCAAGGAGACCGTAGGAGCGTATCGGCGACCATCGTCTTTGCCAATCCACCAACCGGGAAGTGCGCCCATAACAACACCTTCTCGGATTGGGCCAGTTCCGTTAGGGTGACACTCTACAATCTCCAAAAGAACAAGATAACCGCCAGGTTTCAAGAGACGGCGTGCGTTTGTCAAAGTCTCCTCCAACCTCTTTGTGGCATGCAACACGTTCGCTGCCATTACGATGTCATATGAGTGCTCCGCAAACCCTTGCGTGACTGGGTCATTTTCGATGTTGAGCGGCTTGTACACCATTCTGCTACCATACTTCTCGAATCGTTTTTGAGCCTTCTCAAAAAAGCCGCTTGAGATATCGGTGTAAGTGTAGGAAGAGAAAGCAGTTCCCAGCTCCTCAAGAATGCAGCCAGTTGCACCACCAGTTCCTGCACCAATTTCGAGCATGTTCATATGCGGAAATTTGTGCGCGATCTGTGCCACGAGACCTTTCAAAAGGGTATTTCCGGTTGCGAAACCGAGAGCATTCTGGTAGTAGTCATCGAGCCTGCCATCCTTGGTCATGTGCTCGAGGATGGTTGTCTCTCCAAGAAGAACAGGCGCCAAGTGCTCGCCAACGGCTCTCATAATATTGAAATCCGCATCATTGCCGTACTTGTCCATCAGCGCGCACATCTCTTCATGAGTATCGGTGATCCACTCTTTCTTCCCATAATGATGCTTCTCCTGGAGAACGAGCTCATGGATATGCGCAGCGAAGTCCAAGAGAGCTTCGTGGTGCCATTGCAGCTCCATCTTGCCACGCTTGTCGCCGCCGAACTCCTCGTTCAATTTTCTAAGATAGAAGTATCCGACACGATCACAGTCATAGGCTTTCTGGTACTCCTCTGGAGTCGCCCTCTCGTTTCCGGGGACAACATTTCCGTCTGGCGAAGACAAGCCCCAGACAGTTTCGGCAAAGAGATGACGGTCGTCATTTTCAGTCGCGGCCGTGAAAGGCACGAAGCCGATTCCATCAACTTCAATAATCTTGTGCTTGCGATCAGGTGTGAAAACGTCAACATCTCCGGCAATGTGATTTCGACGAAGGTCTGTCACCACGCACTCAAATGCGACCTCTTCGGGCATTTGAAGTCCACAAAGAGAAGGAATAAGTGTGACACGACGAATTCCGGTTGGAGCATGGATAGACCACAATCTTCCGTCCCCGGGAGCGCTGAATGCAGCGAACATGCCTTGAAGAGATGTGTCAAGCATACCAGGGTGGAAGAGCATTGGCGTGACTTCATCATCGAGCGGGGGTCTGGTGATGGTACCGCAGGATGTGCCCAACCTCCGTCGAAGCGTCGCGAGGCCCTTGAAGGGACCGGCATAGCCATATCCTAAGTCGTCCATTGCGGCATAGAAATCGTCAATGTCGACATCAGCCATTTCCAGAACTTGTTCCGAGGCAGGAGGAAGCAGATCAAGGACAGGTTCCCCAAGAGTCATCTGAACTCGTCCACGAGCGTTGATCACCATGTTCACCGAACCCTTGCTTGCGGGCGAGTAGGAAGTGAAGTCGGCGGAAATAACATCGGATCCTTGCTCCTCTCCACTGACACTTGTCATTGTGACGAGAATCTCAGTTCCGGCATTGTCATCAATGGCGATGGCTTTGATGATCTCGAGGTCGCTAAGCTCGATACACTTGACAGGACGACCATCTGCAATCTGCATGGATGCCTCCATTGCTAAGCCAATGTATCCAGTTCCAGGGAAGACAGTTTGGCCTTGCAGAGCGTGGCCCGAGAGCCACGGGATCTCTTTCGGCTTTAGGACATTGGTCCATCGGTATTCGCCTGCAGTGCCATCTGTCGTTCTCACACCAAGAAGTGTATGCATCGAATCTTCCGACGTACGGAACAATTTAGCAATTCGGGATTCACTCCAGAAGACACGGTCATGGTCCCATTGATACTTTGGCAGGCCAGTCACCAACGCAACAGAGCCACTCTTCTCGTTGCAGGTCTTCTCGAGCGCTTCAAAGTTGACTGCTGATCCACCCAATGAGGTCCAAACACTTCCAAGAGTACGGGTGAAGGCCTCAACATCATCTTTCCCACGGCTCAGAGTGCCAAAGTATGGGATGGCCTTGCTCTTCACATCTTGAATGTTCTGCAAAGTGGGGCCTTTGAGCGCAGGATGAGGACCAATTTCCAGACCCATACTGAAGAGACCATAGTCCTCCAAGGCATTTTCCAATGCCTGGGAGAAAAGAACCGAGTTTGTCATGTTTCCAACCCAGTAAGATGCCTTCAAGTCGTCTCCGACTTCCATTGGTGTTCCACCATGGACACTGGAGAACCAAGTTGGAGCGTCGGCAGCTGGTTGTGAGATTTGAATCTTGCATGCTTGGAGAGACTTCGTGTAAGCATCCGAACACTTCAGCATATGGTGTGAATGGTATGCTGTGTCAACCTTAAGCACGCGAGCGAACTTGCTCTCCTCTTCGAAGACGTTCTTGGCCTCCTCGATGGCGTCGGCATCGCCAGAAAGAGTGACGCTTGCCGAAGAGTTGCTTGCAGCCACCGCCAGCCGGCCCTTGAAGTCTTCCAACTCGCAAAACTCCATCGCATCGTCAAATGTAGTACCAACAGCTATCATGGCGCCTCTCTTACCGTCGGCGCCAACAGCAAGCTTCGCGTGCACACCACGATAATAGGCAATTCGAATAGCGTCGGATGCTGTGATGAATCCAGCGGTGTATGCTGCAGCGATCTCTCCAGATGAGTGGCCCACAACTGCCTTGAAGCGAACGTCTGCGGCGCGGAGCAGATCTACGAGAACGATCTGCACTGCGGTACATAGAGGCTGCGACAACGCGGCTTCTCCCAGACGAGAAGCAGCACTATCGGCATTCAACTCTTCCATAATCGTCCACTGAGGCCTATCGGCCTTGGGCAGCGATGCCAGAGACTGATCAAGCTTCTCAATTATCTCACGAGCGTAAGGGAACGAAGAGATCAACTTTGTACCCATAGTTGCCCATTGAGCTCCCTGGCCAGTGAAGACGCCGAGAATAGTTGGTGAATCTTGAACGGAACGGACACCTAGTGGAGAGTCGGTGTTGCTTTCAGACTCTTTAAGCTTAGACTCTATTTCACTGCACAGTTGCTCTACTGATGAAGCGACAAAGGCGGCCTTCACAGAAAGAGCAGATCTCCGAGAGCTGAGCGTACGAGCCAGTAACTGGAGATTTATCGAGTCGGTGCTTTGCAGATACGAGATCCATGACTTGACTGTTGCAATGAGTCCCTTCTCAGAAGCGGAAGACAGGAGGAAAGGCGTGAATGATGGCCGAGGTGTTAGTGGCGCACAAATTTGTGGTCTCGGGGGTGGTTCGTAAGACTCCAAAATTGCGTGGGCGTTTGTCCCGCCAAAGCCTAATAGTTGAGTTAGCCAAATCCAAACAGTGGGGGTCTTTAATTCTCCATTCATTCAACCATATCGAATGGTTGGAATTGTACCTTATTCCTAAGGAGCGTAAGAATTTTTTACTTACCGAAGCTGTTGATGCTAGCACGCCTGGGCATACCAGGTGCGAGTTTTGGCCATGGCTTAGATTCCGTGAGGATCTGCAAGTTCTTGTAAAAGGGTTCAACGCTGGGGCTGAGGCGGTTGAAAAGCAGATTAGGAGGGATTGTAGAGTTCTTGAGGGCCCCACAAGCCTTCAAGATACCGGCAAGACCGGCTGTCCCTTCGGTGTGGCCAATGACAGTTTTGACGGAACCAACATAGAGGATATCTTCAGGGTCTCGGGCGACCCCATTGAAGAATGCCGTACTCAAGGCCTCGGCTTCTTGAGGATCTCCAGCAGGAGTTCCAGTGCCGTGAGCCTCGAAATACTGGCAACGCTCGTCCTTGTTGGTTGGATCGAGACCAGCTCGGGCGTACGTATCACGAATCAAGGCCGCTTGAGCCTTTGCACTTGGCATGGTTATGCCCTTTGTCCTGCCGTCTTGATTGACACCAGTCTCTCGAATGATGCAATCAATTTGGTCCCCATCTGCTAGGGCGTCCGCTAAAGATTTGAGAATCACAGCTGCAACGCCCTCTCCGCGGGCATATCCGTCGGCATCTGCATCCCACATTCGGGACCGGCCAGTGGGTGAGAGCATGTTTAGATTACTCTCAGAGACGTAGGGCATTGGGTCCAGGAGAAGATTGGTCCCCGCTGCGACGGCAACACGTGAAGCGCCGGATCTGATGGCCTGCACTGCTTGATGTAGAGCAACAAGACTGGAAGAACAGGCAGTATCGATGGTCATGGAAGGACCGTGCCAGTCAAAAAAGTAGGACACACGGCTGGAGGCATTGCTGGACGCGGTGCCAGTTGCCACATATGTTGGGATGAAGTTGAAATCGCGGTTGGCAATGGCAGCATAGTCATTGCACATAAGACCAACATAGACTGCAGTATTTGAGCCCTGGAGCTTCTCAATTGATATACCTGCAGCCTCGACAGCTTCGTACACGACCTCCAACAGTTGACGATGCTGGGGATCTATGGGTTCTGCCTCGGCCGGCGGGATACTGAAGAAAGAAGCATCGAACAGCCGAATATCATCCTCAATGAAGTAAGACTCTGTGACATTGGTCGTACCGTGATGGGTGCCGTCTGTATGGTAGAAACGTTGGAGGTTGAAGCGATCGGCGGGGATTTTTTTCGCTACGTTTCTCGGTTCTCGGAGAAGTTCCCACAGCTGCGACGGCGTATTTGACTCGCCAGGGAAACGACAACCACTCCCGATAATCGCGATTGGTTCACCCTGTTGACTCATGGTTGCTGCTGTACGTTGAATTCACAGTTTTGGGGGCGAGATTGATGCCGGAATTTCGATGGTTAAAAAGAGATCTAGGGGTATATGGCAGATGAATGACCTATATATTTTGCACCAGATGAGCAACGAAGAGATGGATCACCATGGAGGAGATATTGATCGACTTAATAGAAGCTATCTATAAGTGGAATAGATGTAGAACATGTCAAGAACATGGCTTTGCCGCTCAACTACTTCAAGCTTATGCATATCAGCTGAAAGGAGCCGGGAGGTTGGAAGACCTAGGTAGGGGTGGAACGGTGACTTTCTGGCGCGGCGAGTATCACTTCTGCTTATTTCTTCCATTTTACAGCTCAGGGTAAGTCCCGTTGACGGGTCAAACTTGCGCCGTCCAATGTAACATTCGTGGAAGTGCTATAGATTGCTGCATACGAAGGCTGCCATGGGACGTATCGGTCTAGAAGCTAGTCTAAACTACGGAAGGTAGTCTTGTCCTAAATTAAATGAGTAAGTATTAATACCTAGGTACTTCGGTACTTCATAGGCATTATCGCCGATATGCAAAAACATCTTCTATATGAAATTCACTCTGACATAGTCATAATGTACTGAAAATATGGGACCTTGGAATAAAATATTTCTTAACGCTTGAAATTCAGTCTCATGCCCCTATAATGATACGTCATTATCACCAGACACATCTACATGGTCGCACAATATATATCCCATCATGGAACGCGATATACTAACTTCTCTCCTGAGATCTGCTTATTCCGCAACAAACTCATACCATCTAGCACACCTTGAAAACCACCGGGCATCGACTTTAGCGGATGCAACTTAATCTTTCCCGCATCCAAAAGCTCCTGCGCTGTCTTGAACCACATAATGGCAAAGTCACGTACTTCAGGATTTCCGGGTTGCTTGAATGGAGGCCCCCATCCAATCTCTTTACCTAACAGTGTTGGGCCCAGCACCCAGTCCGGCTTCACGGTTGGGCGAGTGTGTAGGAATTCGGCATATGGCTCAAGAGCAGTGTATTTCCCTCCGGATCTGCCAATGCATGCATAACAGAATTTCATGGTCTCCGGTTCTGAAATGCAGTCAAGGACAAATTTCAAGGAGTTCTTTGTATAGGCTTTGATGTCGGCAATGCAAGTAGGGGAGTTATAGTCAAAAGCCTTTTCTGCACCATAGGCTTTCACCAACTCAAAATTTCGTGGCGAACAGGTCGTGATAGGAGTCAGTCCAGATCTGATACTGGCATTAGTTTCAAGACGAATATTATGTACTGCAAGTGTTTTGCTTACCTACAATTTGAGGAGTTGTATGGCCATAGTTCCAGTAGCTGTGCTACCGCCATATACGAGAACATTCTTTGGCTCAGCGGCTGGCTTTGTAGGGTATCCAGGGACTTGGAGAGATCTGAACAAAGCAAGTCCAATCGTCCCAAGTCCACTACCCAGACTTGCACCCTGCTCAAAAGAGAAGGCATCCGGAATCCTCATCGTCACAAATCCAGTGGCTCCCACATATTCTGCAAATGCCCCAACTTTTGGAGTTAGAGAGTGCATGCCTTGTACAGCACCACACACCCGATCACCAAGCTTGATGGGAACTGGAGTCGTGACTTTTGAGCCCATAGCAACTACCTCGCCCGCAAAGTCCATGCCTGATATTGCTCCGGCGCAAGCCAGGTTACCAGTCATTTTGGTGTCGACTGGATTGAGTGCAATGGCAACATTCTTTACCATGATCATGTCCTCCTCAAGGTCTGGAACCCCGACATTTTTTGATACGCCAAGGTCCCCGCCAGGAAGACCGACGATAGCAGTCTGGGTAACTGGAAGGTCTGACATTGTGGAATAGAATTAGGAATATAGAGATTCGAAATTGCCCGCAACATAGATACACTGCAAAAATGTCGATATAGTCCCGAGAGATAGCCTTGATAAAAATGGTGTTCGAAAATTCAGTGTGTATTCCCGACCAAGGACCGGAAATGGTGTTGCAAATGTCTGATGATGCCCTGCAGTCTTCTGAACGTCACCAGAAAGAAACACGATTGCGGCACTGAGGTCTCTCACTGATTGTCAGCCCTGCAGCTACCCTTTCAGCCTCAATATCCCTGTCTGAGAGTGCACATTAAGGTTAGACTGTATCAGACCATTCGACGCCGGCGCGCCGGCGCATGCAGAAGACACCCAAAATTGAGACCATGCATGAATAAAAGTCACCGGCGAGTGGACATGGGGTGTTGGGCTCCCGTAAGTGCATTTTCTTTTTCCTCGGTGACTGGTCTCCAACCATAACCGCTCCACCGCCCAATTCGTCACGACCGCATGAAAGTAATCCTGGAGCTCTATCCCTCCTTGAAATAAAATATGTCGCCGGTTCGTACCCGGCGCTCTTTTGGCGGCCTTTGCTATCACCGTACTAATGCACTGTAATCCTTCAACCCCCCTCCTGGAGCAGGATTACTGGTACGGAGGGGTAGTTCTAGATAGATCAATTACGCAGCAACACGCCGTCATGGCAGCACATTCCACGCCGTATCACTGGGGTGTACCAAATCCTTGTAAAACGAAGTCAATCAGCTCGACCGACAGAGAGGCGGTGGAAGGAATCTGACGCAGGGTGGGCTGATTTGAGAATCACGGCTTGCGGGTCTTCGGTTTGGCGTTCTATGATCTAAACCTCAGCCTTCTCATCTCATTGCTGGTGATTCTGCTTCCTATTGCCAGCACATGCTCTTTCTCTCAAAATCTATCATGGGTTTCGATTCCCGACATTGGGCAGCGCTGTCCTTGGGCATATCAATTGGGGTGGTGTCCAAAGCCCCAGGGTATACGATTTATGGCTCGTACTTTTGGACTGCGATAGTCTTGTTTTCAATCATTTCTGCATGCCGGATAACATACTGGGTAGCTCTGTATCCTACTTTCTTTACTCCTTTCAAGCACTTGCCGACTCCACCAGTAAGTCAATTCCTTCCACTCCGGCATAAATGAGGCCAAGGTCTGTCATTCTAATGCGAAACAGAAGCGCTGGCTTCTCACTGGCAATACGGAGAAACTCTTTGAAGCACCGGCTGGTGCTATTGCCAGAAGATGGGCAGAAACGGTACCTAACGATGGGCTCGTCCGTTACTACGGGTTTCTCTGTCTTGAACGCGTGCTGGTGACAAGCCCCAAGGCCATGGGTGAGATCTTGGTCAACAAATCATATGACTTTACGAAAACAGCTCAACTTAAGCTATCTATTGCCAGAGTCACAGGAAAAGGCCTTGGTTTTGTGGAGGGAGACGAACACAAAGTCTGTGCTACATAAAGCTTCTTTTTTCTTCCCCAGAATTTGTCTTGGGCTAATTACTTTTACTAGGCTCAACGCAAGAACTTAATGCCAGCATTTTCTTTTCGGCACATCAAAAACCTTTACCCTGTTTTTTGGACCAAGGGGGTCGAGATGGTGAAACTTATGGAAGCCGATCTGGCTGGGACAGACCCAGATAAAGTCGTAGAGATAAGAGACTGGGCGAGCCGCGCAACTCTTGACATCTTGGGCTCCGCTGGGATGGACCATGATTTCAATGCTCTGAAAATTCCAGATAACGAACTCAATGCGCAATATCGCAAGATGTTCGCCGCTCCATCGGACAAGTTGAGAATCTTGGGCCTCCTAGGATACTTCATCGATATACAATTCCTCTTCAGTCTCCCCATCGCACGCAACAGGGAGCTCAGGGAAGGAGGTAAGTATCTCCGATCAGTAACCCGCCAGGTTATTGAGAAGAAGAAACAAAAGCTTGAGCGCAAGGAGCCATCGGGTGTGGATCTCATATCCGTAGCTCTGAACAGTGGAGGCTTCAACGAGGAGAGTCTTATCTCCAACATGATGACTTTCTTGGCAGCGGGACACGAGACAACCTCTGGGGCTCTCCAGTGGACAACTTGGGCCTTGTGCAAGCACCCAGAAGTCCAAACGCGACTGCGCAAGGAGATCCGCGACAAACTGCCTTCAATCTCCGCGGAAAACCCAGTTGTACCCGATGCCTCAGCAGTCGACAGTCTTCCATATCTCAATGCCGTCTGTAATGAGGTCTTCCGCTTTTACCCCTCTGTGGCCCTTACTCCACGCGAGGCAATCAAGGACAATACTATCCACGGCACTTTTATTCCCAAAGGTACGATCATGATTCTTTCTGCGGAAGCCACCAACCACAGCTGCGAGCTTTGGGGACCTGACGCAGCTGAGTTCAACCCGGAGAGATGGATGGGTCCCGGCAATGCCAATACAGGCGGAGCCGCCAACAATTATGCCAACTTGACCTTTTTGCATGGGCCTAGGAGTTGCATTGGGCAGAACTTCTCGAAGGCAGAGCTCTTGTGTCTAGTAGCGGTATTGATTGGCAGATTTGAGATCGAGCTGGTTGATCCGGAGCAGGAATTGGAGATGAATGTCGGGATCACCGTGTCACCAAAAGATGGAGTGCTGACCAGAATGAGAGTTGTGGAAGGATGGTAGGGAAGGAGGATAAAGTGGGATGTTTGAGAGCAGTAGCTCGTACTGTCCTATAAATAGAATATCGACCATCGTTTACCAAAATTTGTACCCTAAAATGTTCAGCGTCCTCTCATTTCGCTTTCGAAGGGTCATCGTTATGGAGTAAGCGTGGGTAGGGCACCGTACGTACGAGAACGAGATTGGGTCACGGCTCTTGGGGCTATTTAAACAGTCCTTGCGAATGAATCAGTTATGTGAGTGGAAGAGGGAGAACATATTTAGAAGTTGTAGTGTTAAGGTTATTATTCATCACCTACAAAGCCTTGATGCACAGTCCTGGCGCTTACTCGTATTAATCACAAGCGATCTGTTTCAACTTTACTTTACTTGGTATTGAACCACCGTAACAACACCTCTGCGTGGTAGGAGAATATATTTCGAGATTTCCCTTCATTTAGAGCGTTGGAATATATCCAATGTGCAATCCAAGACAGACAATCTTTGGTCCTTGCGCGAGAGGGCCACTGGTGCCCGCGGCCACTTAAGCTCCGTTTTTGACTAAAGGAAAGACCTCATCGAGCTTCCTCTTTGCCTGTGTGTACGAGCCCAAGGTCAGTGCTTGTTTTCTTGCTTGTTCTTTCTGTCTGCGCCATAGCAGATGGGTGCAGTGTAAGTACTTACAAACCCAATGGCATCGTGGCCATAGATGAAAGCACCAAAGGTTGGATCCTTCCTCGATTTCGGGACTTCATCAATATGAACACCGTCCCAGGTGCCCTGGTCCTTCTGCCCGCGGATCGATTTGAACATCATATCGCGCCCCTGCTGGCCTTTGCCGTCTGGCAGCATCATCATATTCGAATTCTCGGTTGCGATATTCTGCACGAAGGCGACACGCGGCTTCCGGATTTGCTCCCACGCCTGACATGCCTTGGGAATCTCCTCTGTCGTTGATGCGCGGCTCAAACATTGTGCAAGAGACGCGCCGTCTTCGACGGCCATCGCTGCGCCTTGGGCGAAGTGCGGCGGCATGGCATGGACGGCATCGCCAATAAGTGCAATCTTGCCGCTCTTCGAAAGCCAGGAGTGCGAGAGCGCGTCGACCGTGACCAGCTTCCACACCGTTGCACTGTCGGCCTTGTCCAAGATTCGAGTCAGGTCAGCATCAAAGTCGGTGTGCATATCCTTCAGCAGCTGCACCTCCATTGATTTACCCCAGTCGCCAACTATGCCGTCCATTCCCCGATGCGCAAATTCGGAAACCCAGATGTCATCAGAGGTATCTCGACGGAGTGCGATTCCCATTGCCACACGGCCAGGACCCATCCACATTGTCGCAGGGCCCACAAGATGTGCGAGTGCCGGATCGGATGTGATGGTTTCCAGGGGAAGATACACGTGGCTGATCTCTAGAGAATCATCGATTTTGACATCGAGCGATCCAACGAGTTGTCGTACACGCGATTTATGACCTATTGAGATTTTGTCAGTCCGTGAACTGAGGCTTCCATAATGCGGGATAGAAGTCCTTGCCATCTGCTCCAACAACCAAGTCTGCCTTTAGCACTTGTCCGTCTTCTAGTGTTACCGAAGGCATAGCCTCATCCACCTCGACGACTTTGTGGCTAAACAGGATCTCCACGCCATTCGCTTTGGCTTTTTCGAACAGCGTTTCAATGTAGTCAGCACGGTGAATGTGGAGACTCCTAACATGGAACCAAATCAACCAGTGCTCCAAAACATCACAATTTGGCAACAACTTACTTGTAACCAAAAGTGTCAGCCTCAGTCCATTTGTCGGTGGTGACGATAAATTCTCCCGTGTAGCGTTTCCATATACTATTCGGAGAATCTCCCACGCATCGCTTTTGAACAGCGCTCAGTACGCCATAGCTATCAAGAACCTTGCACGAATTTGCAGGAATGGTTAGGACCGAGCCCACCGCCCGGATAGAGGGGCTAGATTCAACAATGGTGACGCTGTGTCCTCTCTGAGCGAAACCGATAGAGGCGGCTAGGCCGCCAATACCGGCGCCTACAATCACGACGCGAAATTGGGCGGGCATGATGAGGCAAAGATTCCGAAGCTGTTAAGTCAAAATCAATGTCAATATGCAATTCGCAATTCTGGAAAATGATATCCCACAATAAAGATCACAGCGACTTTCATCACGGCGACTTTCACCACGGCGACTTTCATCACGATGACTTTCAACACGACGATTTCCATTACGAGGTCTTTGCCGCTGTTCAGCTCGGTTCCGTTCTCTCTTCCATCAGCTCAAAGGATTCAGTTGACAAACCACAAGTAGCGTCGTCACCGTTCCTCTATTATCACGAAGTAAAACTCGCCGGGCGAACAGATGCACCTCCAGTATCGGCGACATATTTCCAGACCCAATCGTACCAGTGTGCGGACTAGGAAGTTGATGACCATCGATTGAGCAAGATTCGAGGCAAAGGATTGCTCCGCACTCCCAGAGTTATTTGCTAGAACGAGCTGCAATCGCTTGACCCGCAGTCAAGGACCCTTGCTAGCCTCCTCTGACCCTGAACAAGCTTCACGCCTCCCATTCTGTGCCTCTGGCCCCCCAGAAAAGTGGCTTGCTGTGCTACATGCTACTCCTTCGAAGGCTTTTCTGGAAGACCAGGGACTCAGCAGAACCAGTCACTGGCACTGGTTCGTCCAAATGGGCGGTGCCAAGTTCACGGACTCGCATCATGTCAGATAATCTATTTTACTTTCATATCATGCTTTGATATTCTACTGTATAGAGCCCCTAGTCAATTATCAGATCCTTTAATCTGTGCAATCATTACGATTCTGATCTCACATGAAAATATGGACCCTTGTCGTAACCTAAAGTCTGACAGCTTCTGACCTTTCTGAGGAATGATTTTCGCCGCTCTGCCTGACTGACGTTCGGAATAGGTCAACCCTCAAATTTCCAATCACGTATTCATTTCACCATAGCTCGGGAGCCTTAGGGACTATTCCTTTGGCCGTCTCCAGGTTTCCAGGTCAGAAAACGCCCCCTTCTCAGTACAAGTAAATTTCGCAGAATGCCGTCCGCAGACAGCACGAGCAGCAGGCTCCCCCGAATTCTCTGCCTTCACGGCGGCGGGACAACAGGAGCAATCTTCGAAATCCAAAGCCACAAACTTCGATTTGCCCTTCGGCGGCACTTCCAATTCACATTTATTGACTCGCCATTCGAAGGTGGGCCTGGGCCCGGCGTCCTCCCCGTCTTCGACGGCGCTGGCCCCTTTCGGCGGTGGCACTGCGAAAGCCCGGAAAACAGCACCCTGAGGTCGATTATTGCAGAACGCGACATTGTACGCGATTTCATCGAGGGGATCCTTCTCGGTGCCGCTGAGGGTGGCGCGCCTTTTGTGGGCGTCATGGCATTCTCGCAAGGCACGCGGATCGCGACGGGGTTGATGGTCGAGCAGATGCGGTCCGATTATCGAAGCGATATACCGCTGTTGAAATTCGCTGTGCTCCTCTGTGGCAATTACCCGTACCTGCCCTTCCGCGGCGTCCCTAGCATGCCGGGCTTCGTCCTTTCGCCTGACGACCTCGAGGCAGAGATCTTGTCGTCAGCGAGTCCGGCGTCGGGGAGGGAGACCGCTGCCATAGAAGAGGAGGAGATGGCGGATGAGAAGGTTCGTGTCACGGCTCCGTCAGTGCATTCGCATGGGATGCAGGATCCGTGGCTGGACGAGGGGAGGAAATTGCTGGCGACTTGTTATGAGGCGTCTTTGGCGACGCTGCTTGAGTTCCAGGGTGGCCATCGTCTCCCGCAGTCGAGGAGGGATGTCGATTTACTTGCGAAGGCGGTCGTTAATGCTTATAAGAAGGGGAGTGCTGCGGAGTGTGGGGGTTGAATTTTGCTGTCGTATTTTGGGAATTTTGAGCTATGAAGAGTATAATTGTGGCTTGCTTCCTCATTATATATCTTTGAATTTGCTAGTACAGTCACCGTCAACTGATATCCGTCTAAGCGAGGGTTTACACCAAAACTCACCTTAAACACTTGCCAGTTTAACCTTATTATAAATAACCTATAGTAAAATCCTATTGTAAACTTACTAATTAGATCATAAGGTATAATTTGATAGACTTAAGACGTGTTTTAAGTATTATATAAGTAAGTGGTAGTAGGGCAAAGGTAGGGGTACGCGCAAAACGCGACTCTACCCGCAAAATGCGATACGAAAATGACACGTTATACTTTGACGAATTAATTATCAATATTCCTCGCTTTTTAAACTAAAATAAAATCATATAAAGGTTTTATAATTGCTCTGAATACCTAAAATCAAAAGGAATAATGCTTAAAGCTCCGTGGCTGTTACAATATGTAATAGGAGAAGTAGAATTTGGGTGGTATTCGGCTAATAGACGGATATCAGTTGACTAGTACTGTACCAGGGTGAGCAAAAATAATCATGTTAATCGATTAATAATCAGATTAATTGATTAGATTAGATTAGAATGACAGTACTGTACGAGTTGCCTGAGATGGAAAATCTGGTGGGGTCACTAGACATCGATGTTTTAGATGATGAGATACGAGTGATAGCAATGGGCTTTCAAGCAGGAATAAGTATTATCTTTTTCTCTATTTTACCACTGCTTTACACCAAGTCCCTCACCCACATCCAAGAATCAACTCCGTCAAATGCCTTTTGTCTGATTCACCGAGAACTTATATGTGGAATACGTCACGTACAATCTATCGGTGCCCCAGAAAATCTTGTCGTCTCGCTGCCATTCGGGGTGGTTGACTGCATCTGTCCAGTCCTGCATTTGCAGAGACACTGCTGCGTATTGAGGGACGTCGGTTCCGCCTTGGCCTTTCTTCAGCTGCATCGTACCTATTCAAGAGCAGATTAGTTGGTACAGAAATTGATACGGGAGAAGGAGGCTAAGTAATCTCTCTCACCATCCTCCTCATTCCAAGTAAGCACATGCAGAGCCTCCTGATCCGTATACAAATCCAGCTTAATCCCGGAATGATTACTCGCGAGCGTCGCCGCAGGTCGCATCGTCCAATCGTAGGGCTGCGAGCGACTGATCAGAAACGTGTCATCGTACCCGGTATCTGGTTTCCTCAGCCCAGGCGCAAGTGGTCTCGGCGAGGACCAGAAGTCGTACGTCGAGTTCTTCTTATTGCCCTTGATATCTCCGGTGGGGATTCCGTATGCGTTCGTATCGAGGCGGAGGCCAGAGAAGGGTAGGTGGAGGGCGTGGTCCATAACGCGCTTGGAGGAGCCCTTGGCGAAGCCGTCGAGGTTCCAGAAGACTTGGTTGCTGATGCTGATGGGCGATGTCTTGCGGACGGGCGTCACGCCGTAGGCGATCTTCCACTCGTAGGGCGTCACCGTGTGCGTGAGCGAGGAGACGGCCACGCCGGGGAAACCGTTCTTGCCCGGCCCGTCGAAGATGACGAACGTGATGCTGTCTTTCATGTGCGAGACGACATTGAGGCTCTCACGGCCCCAGCCCTTCTCTCCACCGTTCGTCGTGAGCGGTTTCCCGTTGGCTTGGCTGTTGCCGGACGTGTTATAGGTGACGCCGTCGAGCTCGAAGCTGGCGCCGCTGATGAGACTCGCGTAGCGCCCTGCATTCCCATCCCACCACAATCAGCAAAAGAACAGTATGAGAAGTAGGGACATGGAGACTGACCAATTGCTCCTCCCAGAAACGGATTCCGCGAAGAATTGAGATACTCGTTCGCGGTGTCGAAGCCCAGCACGATATCGATCTCCTTGCCATCCTTATCCTTGATCCAGAGATTCGCCAGCGCGCCGCCGTGCCTCGTGAAGGCGAGACGGATGCCCTCGGCCTCGATGACATACTTGCCCTCGTTGTTTGTCGGCCATAATGCTGTGACGGCCGCGAAGGGGCTGCCGGAGCGGAAGGCGGCGATCACGCTCGCGGCGATACGCGTGAACTTCATGAGAAAGTGGAAGATGGACATGCACGAGAGATGGGATTTCGCGAGGTGCGAGACTGAGGGGGGATTGATTGACTTCAATCAATGAAACCGGCTGGCTGAGCAATCGTCCATCGCTTCCTGCTCTCCTCTGCTCTCCTCTGCTGTCGTATGTGCTTTTCTTGATATGAGAGGTCGGGTTGGTATGCACGTCATGATGCCCACCTTACCAAGCCATACATAGCGTTGCTACAGAAAAATGCAAACAAGCAATGACTGACTGCTGTCAGCCGCACCAACGGCGACTTTTGAAATGCGCGCATGCGGGGTTGTAATCAGCTCAGGGGTCCTCCGCGATCTCAAACCAGCTGAATACCCCTCCCTGCACTTCGCGACAACCACCTTCGAGATCCTGCACGGCGGTGACTTTTGATGTATGGTAAGATTTCTCTAGTTGGGAATACCGATGCTGCAGCCGGCAGGGAGATGCAGTGGCATCAGCCTCGTTGGATTGCAGGTTGCTTTTTACTCGTACGAGCTACACTTGTCTCCTCTTCATGCCGCGCGTCAATATAAGCACGCCATCATGGCTCCTAGTTTCCTCGTGCCAGATGGTGCCTGACTCAAACGAAACAGCTACTGTCGTTTTTGATCTCTTGTTGACTCGTCAATTTGTGTTACCGTCAGTTCTACCCTCCAATGGCGGCTGCAACTACATTCGAAGCCGCAAGCGGCACGTTTGAGATTCCCACCGTTGACATATCACCCTATCGAGTAGATCCGAGTTCTCAGGCTGCCCAGGAAGTTGTCCAGAAGGTGAAGCAAGCTTGCACAACAGTTGGTTTCCTCCAAATCGTCGGCCATGGAGTGCCTCGGAATCTCCAAGATGCCGCTCTAGAGGGGCAAGCTGCCTTCTTTGCGCTTCCATTGGAAGAGAAGAGGAAGCTCGACCGAACGCTGCCAGGTTCTTGCGGAAAGGGATATGAAGTGATGGGCACACAAGAGCAAAAGAGGGGACTTGGAGGAGATACAAAGGAGGTATGTCAAAGGAAACGATCTAATACAGACGGCCGCTAAATGGCTTTAGGGATTTTACATATCCTCTGATATCTCATTGAGCCATCCTCTAGCCCAAGCCCATCCCTATTTTGTCGGACCCAACAAATGGCCACCCCCAGAAGTCCTCCCGTATTCCGCCTTCAAAGATCCAATCGACAAGTATCTAGAGGAAATGAAAAATCTCATCCGGGTCATGTTCTCCATCCTCGCGGACGGTCTCCCCTACGGACCCAACGTCTTCGACGAATTCCTCTCCAACGAGCCCCTCGCCATCCTCAAACCTCTCCATTATCCGCCAACCGACAAGCCCAACGCAATCGGCTCAGGAGTCCACACTGACTTCGGGGCTCTTACCCTTTTGCTGCAGGATGATCACCCGGGTCTCGAGGTCCAATACGAGGATAACTGGAACCCCATCCCACCTAACCGCGATGCTTACGTGGTGAACATTGGCGATATGCTGCACAGGTGGACTCGTGGACAGTACAAGAGTACCCGGCATAGAGTGGCTGTTCAGAAAGGTACTACTCATCGCTACAGTCTACCTTTCTTCTTTGATGGCAACTTGGATTGCAAGCTGGTGCCATTGGATGGCGTGAAGGAGGGAGACAAGGTGGTTACGGTCGAGGAGCATATGGTTGAGCGATTCATGAGCACGTTCCTCAAGGAGAAGAAATAAATGATGGAAACCTCGAAGCTCCTATTCACATTTGACTAGGAATCTGCATGTAGCTACATATTATAATACCATTGGATTGGAAATCCCCACTCCACCCCGCACTCACTGAAACAGCTGCACTTCCCTCTACCCGTCGGGAGACAGAGAGAGCTATCTGCTATTCGTATCCCATATCCACGGCAGTGAGAAACTCACGGACCATTCAGCTCCCACGTGTCCCAAACTTGCAGCTCCCTTGCTTGTCCTATATATAACTCACGCATTGCAGGGCCTGCCTGGACATCAAAATGAGCCCATCCTCACGTCTTCCCAACGTGAGGAGGTAACGGGCTATCGGCAGACAATATCCCCCCACCTCTCCTCAAAATGAGCGCCCACCTCAGGGACATCCTCCGCCTCGCCGTGCCCAGATAGGTAGGCAAGAGGCAACGTATTGTCAGCGCAAATAAACGTCCATCGCTTCCATCCACCGACATCCACCGCCATGCAGGTCACTGGGTACGAGGCGCACCTGTGCGACGATGTGGTTGCGGCGTAGATACACTCGGCCTCGGGCGGATCTACCCACATGGGGACGAAGCTACATCAACTTTGGTGGCGCTGGGCAAAAGCTTACACCTTCCACCCGTGCCGCCATCCTGCATGCCTGCGAACTAATTATGCAGGAGATGAGAGGCGCATAGGCTAAGCTCTAAGGCGCCTCGCCGCACGGGAGTTTCCCGTGTCAGGCTAAAGACGGTACGGCGCAGTACGTCAGTCTCGGATCCTGGGGTCCAATTAGGGTCCGATTAGGGTCTAATTAGGGTCTAATTAGGGTCTAATCAGGGTCAGAAGCGGTTGCGGCGTAGATAAGATCCGGATCAATTGATACTGTATGTACAGTACTGTACAGTACAGTAATACAAAAACACCGAGCCCCTATGAGACCCCTGGTCCGCTGGAGAGCGGGCAGAATCATCATGGATCGCTGCAATCGAAACACTTGCCGGGCAACCAGCCAGTCGTCGAGGTGTTGGAGCGAATCGGATCGATGAAAAGCTCGTACAAGAGGGCCGCACAAGATGCCCTGGTTTGGAGTTGAGATGCTTCTTCCGCTCCCGATTAGGCACTGTCTCCTGCAGAATATGCGCTGCTCTCGAGATCTCCGAACGTTCAGAATCCACCATCATCACCTTTCTGTTCTCCTACCCCAGCATCTTGTGCAGGCCCCAGGCTGACGCTCCGCATTTACCCCATGTGGACTTGGCTACACAAGCTTTGCCCAGCGCTAGGCAAAGCTTCCACCTGTGCCACCATCTGGTATGCCCGTTGTACGTACAGTAGGTGGCCCATTGTACGTACAGTAGGTGGCCCGTTGTACGTACAGTCGGTTGCCCCTCTAGGAGCATGCGTGGTGTACATACAAGCACCGGGCTGTTGAAGATATATCTTCAGCTTTTCCCTTGGCACTCGCACTCTCCCACGACACATCCTCCGTGATGGATGCCGAAGCTCGAACATCGAAAAGCTCTGGGAAACGGGATGCGTGCGATCGATGCCATGCCGGCAAAAGCCAGTGCAAAAAAAGCGCTGGTACCACGACTTGCGATCGGTGTCGACGGCTCGACGTAGGATGCACATATAGCGCTCCGCAGAATATGGGAAGGCCTCGAAGAAGCACCGTCAGCGATAGGTCATCACGCTCAAAAGCCCCCGCCGCAAACAGAGCAAGACAGCAAAGTCCCGCGGCTCAGCGCAAGGGAAATGCGCCCACAACGCCTCCGACCTGCCAGCAACTAGCTCCGCCCCCACCAGACACCGATCAATATCATCAGATATCCAACTTCTGCGACGAGGAGCGACAAGGCAACCATCCAAATAATGCCCATGGTAACAATGCCCCTGCAAGACAGTAGCATTGGAAAGATGAACTGACCTGGGAGTAGACGCATTCAGTCCCTCGGCCACAATTACCAGTAATGCGCTCGAAGGTATGCCAACATCTCCTCCCCCAGATCTGCTGTGTCAGAGAGATTCTTATTTCTGTACTCCTCAACATAGACACTTTGCATCAGAATGCATTTACGTTCGCAGATTGGGGGGCCCCTTATACGTCCCCGCCGATGGAATCCACGATAGATGTAGATTCTCTTCGCTTCCCAAACGAAGATACCACGATCTCATATCCTGACGATGTTTTGCCGGAGACGACAGGCGACCAGTCGGTGTATCAGTCACATATAGCACACGCCGTGTCCACCGCACACCGACCCATGCTCCAACAACCCTCCACATCTTCTCCGTTTTTTACGACGTCCACGCACGGCGTTGAGACCTCTATGAAGCAACGAGGATCCCCTCCCGACAATTCCAACTTCCTCAATGACTGGTCGCAAATGACGCCAGAATCCATAAACGCTTCGTCTTACTCAGAACAAAATCGGGTCCCATCCTCAATAGACAGATACGAAAAATGCATAGAGCTCCTTTCCAGACTTCACCTAGATCTTAATAAGCTGGTTAGGCAGGCCGCGCAGGATTGTGCTTATGAGCGATCGTTTGAGAATACAAGGGACCTTCCGGGAATCGATTCAATCTTGACGGCGACAAGAACGCTTGTCGAAATTGTGCAGAGCGTTTTCGTCGACTCGCCTGCAAGTAGCACAGGACCTGCGAACTCTGAGATCCCATTGACCTCACCAATACAGCGGGATCATCTCTTTAACGACCCCGCGAGTTTCATCAGAGCTGGCTCTCTTCCGACGCCTGTAAATATAGGCAACTCTAACCAATTACCAGACCCGCGACCTGATGGTGTCCTCATTTTGTTAAGTCTTAGCTGTTACCTGCGTTTGCTACACATTTACCAGCCTTTGGTTACATCTCTATACCAGAATCTTCTTCGATCTGTTGGAGATTTGCCACCCTTACCAGCCTCAATATCCGCATCCTCATCCAACCATCATAACACACCTCCTGCGCAGGCACAGTCCTCAGAATCTCGACCGCTCTCCTTCACCTTCGGATCCTTCCGGATGGAATCCTCCGCATTGAGCATCCAGCTACTGCTCTATCTCATAACGCAGCTTCTCGAGAAAATCCATGGCACCATACGGGTTTGCTTCCCGCCCAAGGACGACGGTGTATTTTCTCCGACCGGGTGCTCGTGGAATCCAAACTATCAGAAACAAGGTTCTTGCCGTGAAAGGCCGGAGCACTCGATGGCGGAGGCGGCCGAAACCGCTCTCAATGAGGTTCTCGAGAGGAAGATGTGCATTATGGGCCTACTCCGGGCGGCAAGGAGCTGAGTAACGTGTATAAATTAAACCAGAGCGTCTCATGACCGCTATGTTTCTTCTCGGACCGTCTAGTGTATCGGGTATGAGAATGCATCGTCTTGAATTCGATCTCTGACTTAAAGTCCATCCCTAACTCTTGTCATGGCTAGAGCATAATCTGTCAGCCTCTGATATATCATTGAACTAGATCGAAAGTCAGAGGCAAGTCAAGCAACAGGTTGCACAGCTCGGCAAAGAATTCGTTCCATGACTCGACCTGTAGCTCAACCTATAAGTAGATGAAGCAATTTGATTTGCATAGTGACGCCGAATTGAACCTGCGAGTTTATGAATCGTGAGGCGGTATCACCGAGACAACGTGAATGGCGAGGTCCAGCCTTCCGGTACTCTTCGGTACAGGTTTCTGTCTGGGATTTCTGAGACGAGGGACTGCCAGGTGGATCCATAAAAGTACAAGCGTATTGTTGGACTTGTTGTCATACCTAATGCTATGAAAGACGAACAAAAGATGAAGGGTTTGAGCTGTATAAAGGTTCTCTGTCCCCTTATATGTCGCATGGTCGGAGTTACCCCAGCGTGCCTTTGAATGACATTAGGATCGGCGACGCGGAAGTAAATGCACTTGTCAAGAAGCTCTTTCGAGACGAAATGCCCATCAGTAGTGAGCTGTTTCCAACCCGTTAGAACCGGAAGCGAACCCCGACTCCGTTCCCGTTCGAGCCAACCACAGCACGGGAAGCCACCACCCCCCCGACCGGTGACAATACAAGGGGTGGTTTAAATATCCATAAGTCGCCGATGGAATTGTTTCGCGAAAGGTCAATAATTCTTGGCTTCATTCACCGACCTCCACAAATTCACTCCGGTCGACACACGAAAGAAATACTCTTTTCCAGATGGAAAAGCATGAGGGCCCTCAAAGGGATCGCCGCAGCTCTGACCACAGCCCAGTCGAACCGGGCGATGCCCAACTCGTGGAAGCACAGAATACTTCGTCGATCGTGGCCGGGTCAGATCCGACTGCGACAGGTCCACCGCCCACAGCCAACACTCTCGTCGAGGAGGAGTGGGAATATGTCACAGGGTGGAGACTATATGTTGTAATTGGGATAGTGGCTTTGGCATCTTTTCTCATGTTACTAGATACCTCTATTATTGTGACAGTAAGTCAGCAGTCAGCACGCTCCCGGGTTCGTATTGACTGGAGAAGGCAATCCCAAGAATTACGAGCGACTTCCATTCCCTCGGTGACGTAGGCTGGTATGGCAGCAGTTACCTCTTAGCCAGGTATGTATATCAAGATGCCCGTCGCACAGAGGCAGACGCTAACGTTCGCAATCATAGCTGCGCGCTCCTGCCATCGACAGGAAGGATATACAGCCAATTCAACTCCAAGGTTCGCCCTCTCATATTATCCCATTATTCTTAAACCCCCAATACTAACCCTTCAAAGTATACGTTTGTGTCTTTCCTCGCACTTTTCGAACTAGGATCCCTCATATGCGCTCTATCGAATTCCTCGAATATGTTGATTGTCGGACGTGCAATCGCCGGGATGGGAGGGTCTGGATTGAGTAATGGTGGCCTCACTATAATTTCTGCCTGTGTGCCCTTGCAGAAGCGAGCGGGTACAATATCTTCGTTCTATTGTTCTTCTCTTGCGATACTGACTTCTATTAGCATACCTTGGATTTTTGATGTCATGTGAGTAGCCTCGAGCGCCGGTGGAACGCGATCTAACTGGGTTAGTTGCACAACTTGGCATACTCTTTGGTCCACTTATCGGAGGAGCATTGACGGAACACGCAACGTGGCGATGGTGTATGCAGCCCTGCCCATCCGACTTGGCACCGTGAACCTACTGATATATCTGCAGGCTTCTGGATCAATCTCCCCTGTGGAGGAGTTGTAGCCGGTTTTCTCCTGATGATTGCAATCCCCGACCGTAATGCTAAATCTACCGACAAAGTCACGGTCAAGTCCCTCCTAAAATCACTCGACCTGCTCGGCTTCGCCCTCTTCGCTCCTACTGCCATTATGTTCCTCCTTGCACTTGAATGGGGTGGAACAAAATACGCGTGGGATAGTGCTACAGTGATTGGGTTGTTCTGCGGAGCAGCTGGCACTCTCCCGCTATTCTGTTTCTGGGAGTACAGGAAGGGAGAGGGAGCTATGATTCCATGGCCAATGGTGAAGCAGAGGGTTGTGTGGTCCAGCTGTCTGACGATGATTTGCTTCTTCGGAAACCAGCTGATCACGTCGTATTACCTGGCCATTTACTTCCAGGCTGTTAGAGGCGTTGCTCCGACCCTGAGTGGTGTTTATGTGTTGCCAGGCATCCTCAGTCAGATGTTCGCTGCTATGTTCTCTGGAGTTCTAGGTCAGTCAAGAAGTTCCCACGACTTATGATTCTGAGCTGACACTCAATAGTCGGACGTCTTGGGTACTATCTACCATGGTCGATCGGCAGTAGTATCTTAGCAGCCATCAGCTCCGGGTTGATCAGTACTTACAACCCCAATACATCAACCGGCATCTGGATCGGCTACCAAATAATCGGTGGTTTCGGTCGAGGCTGCGGCCTACAGATGGTTTGTCAACATTCTACCTTCCACTCATTCTATCCTAGAACTAACGTTCTCATCAGCCCGTCGTCGCAATCCAAAACACCATTCCCGCCTCCCAAAACTCCGTCGGCATGTCACTCGTAGCATTCTCCCAAACCTTCGGTGGCGCCATCTTCCTCTCCGTAGCCCAAACCGGCTTCGGGTCCGCCCTCCGAGACGCTCTTCACAAGCATGCCCCAGAAGTTAGTCCAGCGGTTGTAGCCCAGGCAGGGGCAACAGGCTTCCGGGCGGTGATAGCGAAAGCATCCATACCGGGTGTTATTGAGGCGTACAGTACCGCTGTGGCCCATGCTTTCTACATTGCCTCTGGTGCATCGGTGGCTTGTTTTGTGTTCGCTTGGGGAATGGGATGGAAGAGCATTAAGAAGGCGAAGGTTGCGGAGCCGGCTTCTTGAAGCCTAGTCTTACTCTTTTGAGCGGATGTATCCTCAATAGCAGATCGTGGAGGTGACGTCCGCGCCCGCTTTTGAAAGGACTTGGGCGGAGTTGGGAGGGAGCCTTCAACTCCCTGCGATCGGTTTCGTTTTCGACCCGGAACCTGTGAAAACTTGACTTGAGTTAGCTTTTATAGCATAACAGGAGAGAAACATGCCTCTTTGCCAGGAGTGTTGCTAGTTGGGGAGGGAGGTTAATGCTTTAGTTCGGTATTCGTGTCCCTGGATACAATTCGCTCCTGGCGGCGTCGTGTCAGGATTTTCATCATGTGATTGAACTGTGTCGATTTTTCTAGAATCGTCAGAAGATCCCCGCCAAGGGACCAGCAACATGTCAGTCACCGTTCTAGTAGGGGATGATAAGCATCCCTTTCATCTAGAGCAACAACTTTGCGCCTGTTATTTTTAAGGCAACTTTGAATGTAACGGTACCTTCTTTAAAAGGTGCCTTTGAACATAAAGGGGGCTTGAAATGTAAGGGCACCCTTTTCTTTTCTTCAGGAGTATCCTTCCCATAGGCAACAATTAAAAATTAGAGTTTTTGGTTTTCTTACTTGCGAGTGCTTTGGAGTAAGCTTACAAGATCATTGAAGAAGCTTTTTGAAAATAATTAATTAACGTCCCTCCCTGCGTGCCGAGAAACCCTGCGTGCCGAGAAAAGCCACAGGTACTTTAACTTTAAGCAACCTAAACTTTACACTAGCTTATGAAATTATAAAAATAAAAGATCAGTTGTATTATACAACTATTTATTAGTAATTTAACCTTATCCTCAGAAATTTTTGTATTTGTATTGTCGCCTTTTCGCCTGATTTATAAGAAGCCTCAATTCCGGCTTTAGTTCGAGTTTTCTGCTACAGCTATACCATCGACTGGCGTCGCTTGCGACTTTTAGTCCACCCTAGCTTTACAGGGGGTTTTAGCCAATCAAAGAGCTGCATTTTGAGGCTAGATCATCATTTAATGCTCCAAAGCTACTCCACAGCGCCATAATATCTATCAAAACACAACCCCTCCTTACAGAGATGCACATTACACTCTTTACAGCCTATTATAACGCTCTTCCTCACTATAAGACGTTATAAATTCGATGAAACCACCCCTAAAGCAGTCCTTTTAGCGTCATTATACCTTTCTCCTTTACAGCATTTACAATTCCCTTTCCACGTCATTCTGACTTGCTTATAACGATATGCCGAAACCATTTCTTCGTCGATATCGCCGTAAGAAAAGCCCGTTTCCTTAATCCGGGCACGCCGCCGCTAACTTAAAATAATACATTCATAACGGCCTTCCGAAACTTAACTTGTATAATTCACTTATCGTTATCACTAACATTTTAATAATCAATAACATTAGCATAAATAAAAAAGAGGTAATAGTTGCAAGAATAATATTAAAAAGCGATTACTATACCGCTTGCCATCCTCCTCTCTTAACGGCTCGGTCTCTACTATTATATAACTTGAGTTAATCACCGACGTCGATAGCATTTATAAATTAATTATAAATCCAAGCAAAGCGTAGCTCATCCAAATTCGTAATAATCTCTTTACCAAATCATATTCTAGCAACTGCCGCATTTATAGAAGTTTCGCCTAGCCTGTGGCGAATATTATTAATTATATAAGAGCCGTCGTCACAATTCGACATAAAGAGTAACGGAGCGTTATATAAGGTTTAAATGATAGGGAATTACTATTCGAAACGTTTAAGGTATATTAACTGTAATTCAGACTAATCTCTAGCTTTCTAAATCCTTTCTACTTCCCTCTGAAGTAAATAAATAAAGATATTAATACGTAATTTATATTAAGCCTGCAAACCTTCCGTAAAACCTCCGACCTTCCTTATATTAGATTTCGCTCCTAATATTACCTTTTCTCCTAGAATCTTATCTATAAGATACGAGGTAATATAGCAGTAATATAATATAACGAATGTAAATCGAAATATATACGGACTTAAATCGGATTCGATTCTTTAAAATAAGAGTAATTTACTCATAAAATAAATAATAACTTAAATCGGAATATAAATAGGTTTAGATTAGTAATAGTTCGCGTAATTAAGCGGTATAGCGGCTTAAGCTGCCGTTACGTAATACCACGGGATATTTCGCAAGCAGAAGAAGACTTATTAAAACGATTTCCTCGCGGATAACGCAAATATCTAATAAGCGGCGAAGTACCTGAATACTAACAGGAACGTAGTATTTAATAAGATACCGCTTTTAATAAGAATAAACGGATTTAGCACGACTAATAAGACCGAATAAGCGAGGGAATTACTAGCTACCTTCTTCTTTTTATTGCCTGCAGTAATAAAGAAGAAAGGCTTACGGCCTTAGCGGGTACCGGTTCTAATATTATGCCTTTCGGTAAAAGAAATAAAGCGAAGAATATTTGCGGTATAATCGTAAAAAGCACTCGAGGATAACGGATTATTAGTAATAATATAAAAGTAAATATGGCCGGTAATAAAAGAAAGAGTAATCGTCCTCTTTTAAACCTTATTAAACGTCGGCGAGCTTCTTGTATAATAAAAAGACGCTAAAATCATATCGCTTAAAAAGCTAAAGAAAAGTAATTATATAATAATAAAAACGTAGAAGCCGATCTTGTTATTATTTATATTAAGTAAAGTATTAAAGTCAGTAATAGTAGAACGGATATTATACGTAATCGAAATATATAAATTATTTCCGGCGAATTATTTCGAAGCAAAAAAGAAACGCTTAGCCGAACAGGCTCTTATACTTTTATAAGAAAGTATTTATAAGATATAAAAAGCTAAGAAAGTGCTCAGTTTTATTAGTTTTAACGTAAAAAAGGCATATAATAAGATATATAAGAAAAGATTATTACAAAAGCTTATAATAAGAAGTATTCTACCGGAGTTAATTAAATAAATTAATATATTTTGCTCTAATTGCACGGTAATTATCTTAATTAATAGCTACGTTTCTGAACGCTAATTATTATCGTAAGCAGAATTACTATAAGAGTCCTTGCTTTCGCCGGTGTTATTCTTATTTTTTAACGCCGATTTAATTTAACGTAGAATCGATAATAGCAGAAAATTAATAATATTTATAAACAATTATACCGCGTAAGTCACAGGATCGATAGTAGAAGCTAACCGGGAGAGGATCCAGGCTATTATCGACGAGGCGCTTAATTAGAAGAAGCGAAGCGATGCGACGTTTGAGAGTAAAAAAACGACTTTAATATATTTTATTCGATGCCCGAACCGATTTAATATAATTTTAATTATTATTAAAAAAGAAGTAATAACGCCGAAAAAGATCGCCAAGATCTTAAGAATAATTATGGATTTAAAGCTACGGTATAAACAGTATATTACGAGCGCAGCGATAAAAGGTCTCTTAGCTGCTATAGCGTTAAAGAAATTATAAATAATATCCCCTTCGACCGTAAAGCAACTGTTCGAGTCAATAATAGTATTTATGATCGATTACGCCTCTAATATCTGGATACATGTATGCGAAACTGCCGGTATAGCGTTATTAAATAGAATATAAAGAGTAAGAATATAAATAATTATAAGTTTATTTCGCACGATAGCCGTCGTTATAACCGAAACAGAAGCAAGTATACGAACGGTACGCGAGCGGTACGCAGATCGGGCTATTAAATTATAAGTCGGCTTTTATACGCTGCTTAAAATAAATCCGCTCTCGAGAATTAATATTAAAGTATTGCGAAGATTTATATTATTATTATAAAAGATAATTTAAGTATACGAAAATATACTGACAGATATTATAGAAATTATCCAAGAATATGCGATTAATTTATAAGAATTACGAATACCGGTAATTATTAACTCGGACAGCGAGAGAGCGGCGGAAGCGGCTAATTATATTAGCGGCATATGTATTATAATAAGCTCATCTGAGAAAAAAAGTATAATAAATATAAGAAGCGCTATATTCGATACTTACGATAAGATATTAAATAAGCAGCTTATTATATTCGCGATTACTTTTAGACTGAGATCAGAATAAAACTTATACGTTGCCGAGCTCGAGGCGATAGTAATAGCGATTCAGGGAGTTTTTTTATACTTTTTAAAGAGAGAAATCACAATCGTTATTAGCAATTAGGCGGCGTTATAAGTAATAAGCTAATTAAAGTAATAATCGGATTAGGCCAGCGTAATACGAATCTACGATATAATCAGAAAATTAAAAGAAGGATATAATTGCGTTTTTTTTATATAAGCTTTAGTAAAATAAGAGTTTCCTTTCGGGAAAAAAGTTAAAAAAGTAGCACGAAAGGCTACGGAGATAAGTAGATTATTATAGAAATTATTCTTTAACGCTAAATTTATAATTATTAATATAATTAAAGCAAAGAAGTAAATCGGTAATACGCTTTCTAATAAAGTAAGAAAATACTTAAAGAAAATAAATATAGCGTTATTAAGGCGATATACTCGTATTTTATACGACGTTTTAAAAAGAAAGGAAGTAAACGTATTAATATAATTATAGACGGGTATAATATAGCTTAACGGGTATTTATATTGTATTAAGGCAGCAGAATCGGATTAATATACTTATAAATAAGTAAGAGAAATAATTAAATACTTTCTTTTTAATTATTTATTATAAAATACGTATTAAGAATACTTATTAAAGCAAACGGAGACCAGAAAAGGCAGCTTCTCTTATTATTTAAAAAAGAAAGCAGTATCTGACTTACTGAATTGGAAACCCGATATCGAAGCGATACGGATTACTATCAAGTACGCTATCGCAATAAGCCGATTCGATAAAGAAGTAGAACATATAATAATCCAGATATTATAAGCGTATTTTATATTAAAACTCTTTTACTTCTTTTTATTTTCCTTTTCCTCTTCTTATTCAACTAACTTATTACGTACTCTTATGATTTAGTATATTTTGCTTTAACTGCTAAGAATAAGACGTTGAATACTTAAAGGAATTATCTCCGAGTACACTTGCTATTAATAAACTTACGAGACCACGTCGAATTATAAAATCAAAAGCTAGAATAAAAAACCGTTTAAAGCGAACGTAAGGGCTATCACGAGATTATAGCGGAACTGGAGGAATCGAACCTATGTAAATAGTACTAGTGCCCTTTAAGCTTAGCCGGGCGGAATAGACCTTCATCATCATCATCACCCTCTATAATTTATGTACTACCTACTCGACTATTGTACTGTACTCCATCACTTTTTCTCCGAACTCACTATGTCCATCAAGATGATCCGAGGGAGCCAGATTCTGATGCCATCCATCAGGTAGTCATAATCTGAGGGAGCCAAATTCTGCTGCCCTCCATCAAACCCAGAATATATATATGACACTAGGCCGGAAGCGTACGCGAAAAGTGGGCCCAGCCCAAATCGCAACAGGGAGCATGGGAGCACTTAGTCTAGCCAATCACGGATGAGCTGGAGCAAGAGATGCTTATTGAAGGTACTCTTCTTGCTTCAGCGCTCTTCTCTTCCGTAAGAAACAATCTGCTAAGCTATTCACAGGCTTCACTCTTCCACACTTATGCTGCTCGTGACGACACTGTCCGGGACAACATCTACATGCCTTCTCCCTAATGACCTGTCATAAATTAAAGCCTTCTCATTCTATACAGTATCTTAAAGGTAATTGTGACGGGTTTACTATACCAACTGAAGCAGGCCCCAGATGATCTTTCATAAAGCTCGAGAGACCTTCCGTCGTTACTTAATCCTTCATATAGTATAGTTAGGTTATTGCGGCATCTTATCTGCATGTAAACCCGTGACAGTAATCACTGATCCTTAGTAACTGACTACGATGATATTACTCCTAGCTAAATTCAAACTGCTAAGCAGGTACGATTTCAGAACGAAACTAATTATTGATGGCCACATCGATGAGAGATGAGTTTATTAGTTGAGATAGAAGGGAAAGAATCAGACTTTGTTACACGTTAACCTTGTCATCGGCCCCCATTTTTCCATCATTATCGGCTTTCTAATCGATGTCCGCTTTCTCTTCAATATCCAATTTCTCGCCAGTAGCCACTTTCTCTTCAGTAGCCACTTTCTCCTCAGTAGCCACTTTCTCTTCAGTGTCGACTTTCTGTTCAGCATCGGTATTCTCTTCAACATCCGCCTTCTCTTCAACATCGACCTTCTGTTCAGCATCGGTATTCTCTTCAACATCCGCCTTCTCTTCAACATCGACCTTCTGTTCAGCATCGGTATTCTCTTCAACATCCGCCTTCTCTTCAACATCGACCTTCTGCTCAGCATCGGCCTTTTCTTCAGCATCGGCCTTTTCTTCACCGGTTTTCTCTTTACTATCCGCTTTCTCTCCAGCATCGGCATTCTCATCAGCGCCAACGTCTTCTCCGTTATTGATCTTACCTGCTACATCGACCTCCCCTCCCACACCGACTTTCTCGTCAGAATTGATCTTCCCATTAGCATCTCTACCTGTGTCCTTCTCAGGGGGTTTCTTTACCCCGAAGTCTGCAATGTTGGGAGAGAATTCTTCAAAGGATGTCATTCCGCGACCTACAAAGCGTCGACGTAATTTGTGAGATTCCTGCTTGCACTTATCACCCCGTGCGCTATCATGACACTCTGGGCACAGATCGAACAAAGTATGCCCACTCATACAAGTTTTCGAGCATTTGCAGCAGTCTGTTCATCGATGATGGTTAGTGGATGAACACCTCTCATGCGGTCTTCTTAGAGGGGATATCTTACGGTAAAAGGCTCCCTCATATATGTACCTGCAGCACACGGAGCAACTCCAACTGGCGATTTGCCTAAATCCACGCTCAGTCTGCACGGCCCGGGTAATAAATGGACACATTTCGCTTTCATCGTCAATCATGGCTTGGCCATCAACTGACAGAAGCTTTCGGACTTCAAACTTGAGGGCGATATCACGAGCTAGTCTTCCGAAAGAATCTGCCTCATGGGGATCACAGCCTGCCTCTAAGAGAAGGCCAATCCTGAATTCGAGTCCCATTTTGGTGGCATGGAATAATACGGAAATACTGGGCTCCGGCAATTCATTCCAAGTTGCCCTCCGGTCCCAGAGAAGCGGCGTGAACTTGTACTTGTCTCGAACCGCGTAATAGAGCGGTGACTTTTTGGATTTATCCAGCAAGTCGGCGTCCGCTTCTTTTTCTCCCAACAGTCCAATAATTCGTTCCATGCCTGGGATACCGCTCTTCACTGCGAGATGTAATGGTGTAGAGCCGTCTTCCTGCTGAGCATTAACATCTGCGTTGAACTGCAACAGAAGCTTGACGACTTCGAAATAGGAATCTCGATTATCCGGGTCCATGTTGGATATCGCGATGTGCAGTGGAGTCCCGTATTCGGTGTTGTTTGCCGACGCAAAAGCGCCAGATTCTAGGAGAAGCCGAACCACCTTTGGGTATCCCTGGTAAGCAGCGAGCTGAAGAGCTCGCCATTTTGGTTGGACTTTCATCACATGGTCTGGGTTGGCGCCTCGAGATAATAACACCCGAGCGACTTCCTCAGAATTACTTGCACAGGCAAGCAAAAGGGCAGTGGATCCGAGTTCGTCAACGGCGTCTACCTCCGCTCCCATGTCCAGCAATGCTTCGGCAGCTTCGGCATAATCCTCTACCCGGAAGTCAGAAAAGGTTTCATCTCGCCAGGGGAATGATAGCATACCTTCACTAGTAACGTGAATCGCTGGTGAGTCCCAAAGTCCACACTTTTTATCAAGATCTGCTCCTGGACCAATTACTTTGATGACAGCTGCGCTTCCAAATTCTGACGCAACATAGAGAAGACTATCATCCGAATCAGTATTGGTATCATCATCGGTAGGATCAACACCAGGTTTCAACTTGGCACCACAAGCGAGAAGGGCGGAAACTGCGCCTTCGTAACCTTTCTTTGTTGCTAGATGAAGCAAGTTCTTCTCCATGGTAGAATCGAACTTGGCACCAACTGTAAGTAGACGAGAAATGATAGGCCAATGGCCATTCTTTGTTGCGTTCTCGAGACAATCGCTGAACTCATCCTGTGTTGCTTCTTCATCAGCTTGATCCGGAGTGGAGAGCATGAAGTCCACCAAATCAAGATAGCCATAGCCACAAGCTGAGTTCAGCCACTTCCTCCGCTCTTCAGTTGATGTACTGTAAGACAAGAGGACTTTGACCGTATCGATGTTTCCAGCCCTTAGGGCGAGTTCCACGCCTTCACTTAGGTTGCTGTCGCCGAAGTCGCCCTTTTTGGCTAATGAAGCCACAATTTCTGAGAGGTCAAAATAGACACAGAATCGAAAAGCAGAGGTCAAAGCTTTGGGAGGCTTTTTCAAGCTTGTAGAGGTGTTCACTGATGGTGGCAAAGCCTCCCAAAGCTTGATCCACTGCTTCCTGGCACTTTGGTCCTCCCAAAACGATGAAAACAAAGCTCTGATATAATCATGTTCTGACTTGCATCTCTTCAGGTGAAGGGGCCAGCATTCAATTGCGTAAGACAAAAATCCAGCTGATGTGTCACCTCGTCCTGGACACAGAGAGCTGTTTTTGTCCTTTCCAGAGTCTTCAAGAAGCGTCGAATTCAAGACTTGTGCTTTCACCTCTTGTATCTCAGGTAGTGATAGATTAATCCAGCATTTCTGAGCTAAGAGAGACGCCGGCGAGGGTCCACTAAGGGGGTCCGTGGTTGAAGAACTCCAACGAATGGGCAAACCCTTATTCATAATGAATTCCCGAAGGGTTCCGTGAATTAGCTGGACAGTGTCATTTTCAATCCGAACCAACGGACCCAGAACCAAATTCAACTCTGTTGTTAAATTTTTGGCAGATGATATGCTGATTGCTTGAAGAGATAGCTGGCCAGACGTGGCAACAGTGTTGATACCCAAGGCGGTTGACAACTCTCGCACAGTAAGCGGCCGCGCTGAGAATGCAATGCAGAAGAGAACTTCCCGCAGCCAGTTGTGAGGGGCTCGGACGTGAGTAAGGATGTGCTCGTAAAGACCATCATAATCTGATAAAGCAGAATGTTCGAGCTGCCGTCTGTCCTTGGGCTGGATGAGACTAAACAGGTATGCCATGAGCTCAAGTTGAAGCAATGTTCTGTTTGGGCTCGCCGGCAGCGATTCCTTGACGTCTGATAGTCCGTAGGTCTTCAATTTTTGCAGCAAGAAGAATTCCTTATCCTCCCCCATTTTGTCGTCCATATCAACAGCTTCATTGTCATATTTATCCAGAATGGCTTTGATGGAATCCTGTGGGCGGCTGGTGAGGAAAATTCGGCAATCTGAACTGCTTTTCGCCAGTCGTCCCAAATCGGAGAGCATATGAGTAACTGTGTTGTCGCACTCGTCGGCGGCGTCAATTACGAAATAAACACGCGTCTCAGATATCCTATAAAGTATGGCCTGAAGCAGCCGGTGTAGTTCCGCCGCAGACGGGAGGCCATCCCAAGAAATGAGGGAATAGAGCTTGCGTATGTACGAGCTTTCAAAGACGGATGTTTCTTGATACAAGATCTGAAGTAAACATGTTACCAGCATTTGCTGATATGTGGTTCGGCGATAATCTGTCACACTAAAGTTGTATGAAAGCGTAATGCTTCCTTTCTCTTTTGCAAGCTGCTGGGAAAGCCAACTTGCTGCAACAGACTTTCCGGATCCTGCAGCCCCATAAATGACGACAAGCCGGGACTGACCGTCGAGAAGTTCATGGGTCCATTTTAGGGTGCCAGGCATTGGATCCCGCGACAACATGCGTCCCATTGGTAAATCGATTGGACAAAAAGAAGCAATGGTTTGGCGACATTCCAGCAACCCTAAGAAATGTTCTTGTAGATGTTCAGCAAGTGCTCAATGGCAATCACGATGAGTCCATGTACATATTTCGGTACTGCGCTCAAATGGTCAAGCTTACTTTTCCTAGGCTTAAGAGCTTCTCTGATCCCCCTATCCAGCATGACCAACAGCTTATCATTGGATGATTTGCAAAGATTTTGATGATCCGTATCCAATATTATACAAGAAGATAATTCAGCATTATATGACGCTGGCTGGAAGCTTCTTGGAACCTTTGCATCTTATATCAGCCGAGATACCGCCCATCATATTTGAAAGGAATTCAAGAAACGAAATTGATCCAAGATCCAAACAGTACTTACCACAATGTCAACGAAAGGTGTCGGGCGATCTTCAATAAGTAATATGAGTTTGTATTGACCATTCAAGTTGTCAAAGAGCCAAGATGCAGTTCGAAGGGCGTCGGGCCCAGTCTCAATTACTTGCTGAACCGTCCTCCTTCGATCTGTGGACTTTGTGACTGCAAGAACAATATCGAAAAGAACGTCTTCCCACGGGCATGAGGTACCTGGAGTACCGAAAAGAACCTATATGATGACCAATTTTACTATGTCGTTCATATCCTATGGTCTGGCATTGCTATACGTACCACGAGTCGCGCAGAATGTGCGATTTGGATAAACTTTTTATCATGGTTGGCCATCCAAAGAGCCTTGATCACTATGTTAGCACAACCATTATCATACGTATTCATGTTGTATCGGGGCAGGTTCAGCAAAATACTCGCCTTCTCAACGAGCAATCCCCCAATACTGTGGCAGAGGAAGACTATAGGTCCCTTTTAGATTTATTAATGTGCGACCACAGAAAGTCATAATCGTGCTCACCACACTCTCCTTTTTTCTCTTTGCGCGAATTTCCTCCAAGAACCTGACAGCAGCTATTTCGAAATTTGCTTCATCCAGAATGTTCTGAGTGCACAAATCTGACTGATATCCATAAGTCATGATCCGGCCGTGTTTGATCGAAACGAACTCCGGCAAGTCACTGGTAAGCCAGCACGAGGAGGCGCCATCTTCCTCTTCTTTGCACCAAGTGATTTGGTGGTTGCTGTTGAGGCCGTGGACGGCAATGATGCTGTTCAGTAATTAGTCCGTCTCACTTCTGACTAATAGGCTGAAGGGAAAAGCATAGGAGTTTCATACTCCACGCTGGGTTCCTCGGTGTTCGTAGAAATTTCTCTCAGAACTTTCAGTCCTACATGGTCCTCGGACTGGTCGGTCATCTCTGGAGACTTTGGCTTTGAAGACATCGTGTCGTTAGGCTTTCGAAGGGAACATGAGGCTAGCTTTTTGCACGAAGTCTAATGGAGACTGCTCGGCACGGGCGATAGCGGAGTGGGGGGAGAGAGTCCTAGTGGACCAGTAGGCAGAAACACGGGCCCGAGATGCTCCAATATCTGATACGAGGGGTTCTTGACGAAGGATTTGTTGCAAAAGTCTTCGCTATTTCAAAAGTCTATATTTAGGTGATTCATCACATCCTGTGAGTCAAAACATTTGATAACATTCAGCGACCAGACATTTAAGGGCGTTCAGCAGATGCGTCAAAATTTGTCCAGTAAAACACGTGAAATAGAATGGAGAACTGCCGGAACCCCAGTCCGCATTCAGCCCTCGTTTTAACGTTCTGTGTGCAGAGTTTGGATTCAAGCCACCACGCACGACGGATAACAAATAGGCGCATGACTGGCCAACTGCACGGTGTACTCCGGCTGACTGCAGAAATCAATTAAATTACTCCACAGACTGCAGATGCTGCAGCTGGGCCAATGGCAAGGTCCATAAGCGCAGCCTCGTCTCTGTGCGACGCGAGATCGAGTAGACCTCATCCAACGGGATCAATTTGTGAGAATGACGGGTGTCTGTGGCTTACTTTAGCAAATGGATCTTCGACTCCAACCGCCGGATATTTGGATGATACACACCTTTGCAGCACCAATGGACTCCAGGTCACACCCAGTGAGGTTGTTTGTTGTGATGTCCTTAAGGGACGGCCCGAAGTCAGGCCACTGCCCGTCCTTCTTGTCAAAATATACCGGCGCAATGTGCGTTGTGCTCCGGACTGCTCGACCAATAGCGTAGAGGGCATCCACATTGGCCTTCACTGTGAGCTCCGCTTTGAAAGGACCGCAATCTTGCGGCACCTCGATTAGGATGGCGGCGCGCAGCTGAGGAGGCACCCCGTTCTTAGATGCATGATTTTCGTCCAATTTCCAAACGGCTGCATTCTGTGTGCCTCGATTCCGTTTATGAATCCACCGATATCCATGCAGCATGGCGTGCCTCATATGATCCACCGTGGTCGTCTTCTGGTATCTTCCTCCAATACCAACAGTCGCCAGGCTGGGGCCAGCGCTGACATTGGCGTTTCCCTCGGCAACATGTTCGACGCTCTCCTTGGTAGTATCCAAACCAAAAGTTCCCACTGGTGCCATTTGTTTGACAATGGGATCAGGCTTCTGGCCTATCGGTCGATCCTTCTGCCCAAAGGCAACCGTCAGCTCAACATGCTTGAAGCGCCTCCCATCCTGTATTGAGCCTGCAAAGTGGAAATCCAAGATCAGCAAGACTGCGTGATTTCCATTAGGGACGATAGTTCCATGTGTTACCGCGAACAGCTCGGCCTGATAAGAAAGGTTTGAGTCTCGATATTGAGCCCAGTGTTCTCTTTGAATTTCGTCGACTTCGTTGTCGAGACGGAAGGCTGCCCCCTCGGGGCCGACGTCGAAGAGCGGGAAGCTGAAGTTTGTCTCCTCAGACTCGGCCATGATGTTAGAATGAAGTTGCAGTTCTATGGCAAATTTTCATCATGCCAGATTGCCTTCCCATCTGAGTTGGAGATTTTATGAAGTGCGGGCCACGTAGCTCAACAGATAGATCTCGTGATAGGCTGTTACAAAACGTGAGGGGTGCATCTTCGCCGGGTAGCACTGCATCAGTTGTGTTAAATAGCGCAAAAGATTGACGCCTCTAGATGTAAGGGAGCCACGGTAAGGCAGTCGTCAGGCAACATTATCTGGATCTAGTGACCCTCTTCCTAGGTTTCTCTCCAATACCTAAGCGCGTTTAGCATGAAAATGGGCAGCCCAGGTTAGTGAGTGGAACAGCCTCTGAAGTGATTCGCATCTCCTTCTTTCCAATACACAAAGCCGAACCAATTCGAGATCCGGCTGGTAGCAACTACTTCGAAAACCACAGAGCGAGAACAAAATTACAACTGAACACTTAACAGTCAGCTCCTGACGCCGGACTGGGAGATATGAAGAGGACCGCGAGCATGGATTGGGGAGACAAAAAGGCTCCGCTAACAACGCTCTACGACAGAGGCGCGAAACCTGAAGCCTATACCGTGCAAGAGCAAAATCAAGTCGACGAGGATGATGAACTCGATCCTGAAGTACGCAAGGCACTAGTCTCAGCCTCACATTTCCGATTCGTAGCCAACTTCCAGCAATTTGTTACCAACTGGATTCCCCCTAATAAGGATAGCGACTGTGTTCAGAGCTTTTTCAACGAACAGAAAACGGACCCGAAAAAAGCACAAAAGTTGAAGTATAACATCCAGTGTGCGGGGGAAGAGGGACCAGATGCATACAAGACCATACTTCATCTTATTTTAAAGAGGGAAGATCCACCCTTGGAGACCCGCCTGCCGCTCCTCCGATGGGTAATGACAACTTATGGCGACCTGTACAAGGTCGGGGTGGAAGATAAAAACTCCATTTTGCACACAGCGGTGGCTATATGGAAGTCGCCGAAGCCGCAGGACGATGCTTTGAGGCATCTCGTCAATCTTTTCCCGCAGCAGACTTGTCAGCTCCTGAATGAATCCCCAGACAAGGACGAGTTATTTGGTAGCATCATGCCATTCATTCGATCTTGCCCACACTCGGAATTTCTGGAATTGTTCGGGAGGCCGCCCGAGGAGCGAGCAGCACACAGGGTATATGCTCCTATTGGGAGACGTGATGTAGTGACTAAAAAGTTTGACTACTAACGATTCATAGTGTTGTTGCCAGTTCTGCCAGGAACCGAGTCAGGTTAAAGTTAGACACAGCCATGTTGGAGCCCAAACAAATGGCGAGCGTAAAGGGCAAGTCATGGTGAAGGGGTCCACATGGGCCGGGCGTCACGTGATAGAGACCAAAGTCAACAACGTTGTAACTCTCAAGTACACTCAAATTCCTCCTCAGTCCCCATTTACGAGTTCAGTCTCAACTACGCCTGCTTCATTCCAGAAGGGGGCGACTAGGGATGGTGGGAATACGTTACTTCACTTGGCGGCCCAGTACGAAGACATGCTCGAGAATGAATCACAACTTAAGATGGTTGAGATAGTATATTCGCAACACCCAGAGGCTCTTGAAGTGACAAACGACCTGGGTCGTTCACCTTATCTTCATCGAATCAGTGCGTATAACGCCGACATCAAAAAAGTACGGGATGATCGCATCGCTTTTTTTCTGAAGGACCGAATCATGCATATCCACAATCATGACACTATTCTCGACCTCTTATATGGAAGAGGCCAAGTCAACAAGGGTCCAGGCGAGGAAACCCCAGCCCAGGCGCCTAGTGATCGAGGTCAATCGCGCGAATTCGACGAGCGAGAGATCCATCTTGATTTACGGGAAGTTCAAATTAGTGGGCTCTCCACAGACAGAAAAAGCTTGCTCAACTTTCTCAACGGCAGGGACTTCGAAGATATACTTCAGTACGTTCAAATACCACGACGCCCATTTCGATCAGACACCACTCAACAAGGTCAACAAGCGGTCGACGGACTTGGCACAGCTCCACCAGTAATTGGGGCTGGGAGAAGCGATTTCCAGGAAATATTCGATCTCCTCTATGGTAAAGGCGTTAGGAAGATTGTACAGCTTATTGTGGATGACGATGAAGAGTGTCCCCACCGTGATGATGTTATTGAGGCAGTGGCAAAGTTTTCTGTAGAGGTCTTTGATTGGAGAAAGATCGATCTCTCTAGCACAGTACTCAAGGTGGCTGCGGCGAACTCCACACAACTCCATCTATTCTGCAGCGGCAGTGAATGTGTTTTAAGGGACTGGTCGAGTTGTGATGGCTTGAAGCAGCTTAAATCAGTGAGTCTTCTCAAGTTCATTCGCAGATGCTACATTACAGTTTCGCTGAAGGAGCCTGTAGCTTACTTCGATACAATTAACCATCTATTGGCGTGTCGAATCGAGGGAAAGAACTAAACAATATGCGTACGATTTTATCTACAGGATGTGGAAAAATTATCCTCAGGTTCACGAAATTGAAGTTCGCATCGAAGCTCTGACATCGAGATCCAGAGAAAAATGGGACCATGGTTCCGGGCTCGCTGCGTAAGTTGATGACCATGCTCACATCATTCCATAAATTAAAGAATGCTTGTTAACTCGCTTCATTTGTAGGGACCTCTGGGTTTCCCACATGCAGAAGTTCACAGGGTTTCTCGCTAATCTTCAACAAATCTTACCTCCTCGAGAGCCTGTCAGGGTAGCCGTCCTCGATGATGGAGTCGACTGGGCCTACACCAACACTACTGAAACACTTTGGAAAGGAATTTCTTTCTTTGTTGAAAAGCGGAGGCACTTCGACCAGCAGAACCCTTGGTTCTTCTCATCCGCTGGCCACGGAACACTTATGGCCCGGCTCATTCATGAACTGTGCCCTACTGCAGACTTGTACATTGCACGACTCGATCAAAATATTTCCGAGTCCGGCCACTTCCAACCAACGGCTGAGTCAGCTATAAATGTGAAAAATCCTATCTCCAAGAAATATATCAATAGAGTAGAGACTAACGCGCAATGAGTCACAGGCCATCCACTGGGCAATCAACAAGAAGGTCCATATCATTTCGATGAGTTGGACAATTCCAGATGTGCTAGATGCTAATGTTTCTGGGAGACTCGAAGCAGCGGTCAAAAGAGCAAGGGCGGCAAATATTCTGATGTTTGGTTCTGCTAGCGACAGAGGCGCCCATGGTCCTACACAGCCCTTCATGTCCAAGATGAGTTCTGAGGGCGTCATCTGCATCGGTGGCGCCCGAGAAGCAGGTTACGGCGATGACGCATCCAAAGAGGAAGGCGAATTTTTCTTCCCCGGAGAGACAAAAGGGATTGCGCATCTCTTAGACATCGGAATGCCTAGCACGAGCAATCAGGACAAGTTCGGTAGCTCAATCGCTACAGCACTAGCGTCTGGTTTCGCCGCTCTGCTCATGCTGTTGGTGGAAATGTGTACTCTAGGGCCCAAAGATATCGGCATTACCGTCCAGGAGCTCAGGCAGGGACTCCAATCCGCCGATAATATCAAACGCATATTCAGAAGTATGAGTGTCAACAACAGGACAGATTCGCAAAACCAGCGCTTTGACAAAGTGATTCAGGTGTCTGACGCCTTCCCGAATAACTGGGGAGACTCGATAATGGCGCTGACGAAGAAGGAGGATAAGCAAGCAAAGCTGAACGGTCTGGTAGATGACATTGTGCCTCCGTATGTTGCTTCCTTAAGTCACAAACTTTGTGAATATAGTCTAATCATCTTTCAGAAACTTGTTAAGGGATTTAAGGAAAGAAAAGGATAAAAGCAACGAGCGTAACGAGTAGGGATCTTGCTAGAGGATGTCCTATCTTTCATTTCTCAAGCGCTATAGAGCCTGTTGCTCAAACAGTCTTTAATCTTTACCACTATATGTATTTGATTGTAGGGAGCCAATGTAGTCGATAGTTTACGGCCGTTCAAACGACGTCGTTTTGAGGCCTTTGAACCAACTGACGTTTTACTACCTAAAAACCAACGGCCGTCAGTTATAAAAATCAAAAACGAACGTAACGACGTCGTTGCCAAGAACGGAGAGACAAACGGACTTACTAAATAGCCTCAACAGTCGACACCGACAGCCCCATCCTCTTTAACGTACTTCTGCATCAACTCCATCGTGATTGAGGAAAGCGCCCTGATATCACAAGGTCTGCCATCCGACTTGACGTGACAGCATTCTTGATTTGCTATTCGGCCGGGTCAGCTCAGCTATCGCCTGTATTAGGACGTCCTGCCCACCAATCTTTACATCGCCGTCTGTTTTCAGCAGTATATTCGAGCAGGTGAGGGATCCGTGTTCGAATCCTTCTGCTGCGAGGTAGGCTATGCCGGTGATGATTCAATGGAACACTCATTGTCGGCGGTGGCTCAGGCAGCAATACTCCAGCCTATGTGATCTCCCCATTCAAGGCCATCCAAGACCGTGTTATTGCCGATCGAGGGGTACTGCGGTGGGATTTCTACTCGCAGGATCCTGTTCCAGAAGCCAACACTGAAGTGGCACTCGTATTCATCAATGCCTACGCCTCAGAATCATTTGATCGTACAAGCCTAACTGACAAATTTTCCGACAATCTTGTTTTGAACGTAGCTAGGAAGCACCCGAACACAGTCGTTGTCTTGCATTCTGCTGGTCCGAGAGTAGTGGATGCGTGGATCGAGCATGAGAATGTGACGGCTGTCATTTTCGCCGGACTTCCGGGTCAGGAATCTGGACATGCTCTTGTTGATGTGCTGTATGGAGCCATCAACCCAAGTGGGAAGTTGATTCACACCATTGCGAAGAAGGACGAGGACTATGGGCACGTGCTGAACTCGACCGTTGATCAATCTGCATTTCCTCACTCTGATTTCACAGAAGGCGTTTATATCGACTATCGCGCCTTCGATCGAGATGATATTGAGCCGAGATTTGAGTTCGGATATGGGCTCTCGTACACCAGCTTCGAGTACGCCAATATCAGCATCACCTCACCCAGACACAGGCACATACCGGGCAATATCCATCAAACAATGTATCCATCGTCCAGGGCGGCCACCCAGAACTCTGGGATGTCCTATTCAATGTCACAGCATCGATTACCAACATTGGGCAAGTTGCTGGCGCCGAGGCCGCCGAATTGTATCTGGGCATTCCCACTGCTCCAATCCGTCAGTTGAGAGGCTTTGATAAAGTCCATCTGTACCCTAACCATACTGCGCAGGTCTCTTTTCCGTTGACCAGGAGAGATTTGAGTGTTTGGGACGTGGTGGCGCAGAAGTGGAAGCTCCAGACCGCGACTTATAATGTCTCGATTGGTGCGAGCAGCAGAGACTTGAGACTGAACAGTACACTCACGGTGTAAGCTCTTTCAAGTACATAGGCCCTAGTGAGACCTGGAGAGTAGAAATCAGAGACTGCAAATTGGGGCGCATCGGTTGATTCGATTCCAAATATTCATGCATTGAGTATTGGGCTACCAAGGAAATATTCACCATGCTCGGAAGAAGACCAAATAACGAAACAAATGATCTACTGGAATTTGGCAACTCAAATACCTGATTATAAAGAACAGTACAATTATCAAATAATGCAATAATCCAATATTGAAGAAGCTCCGTAAAGCTGCTTTCCCTCGTAGATTCATGTGCTACGTCGAAGATTGAAGCCAGAAATCTGCAGAGACACTTGACTCAGACTGGATACTATGAAATAAAGGGTGTTTGTGGTTTGACTCTATGGCGAGATTGAAAAGCAAGACTATTTCACTGTTTGAACCCATGCAAAACCTTGGTTCCGAAGTAGTGCTACCTTGTACCACTTTCAAGCTTCTGACTGAATCATAAAAGTCCTCGTCTTCTTTTCAAAGCTTCGCCAGCTGAGAGACAGGACGATATGGAATCACCGTCGTGCACATTAAGGAAATATCTGATAACTCGAATATGATTCTTGATACAGGGAAATAGGCGTGGGAACCTGGAGAGTTGATAAGACGGAGGACATGAATAAATAATATATATAATATATTTATAATATTTATCATATTTATAATATTTATAATATTTATAATATTTATAATATTTATAATATTTATAATATTTATAATATTTATAATATTTATAATATTTATAATATTTATAATATTTATAATATTTATAATATTTATAATATTTATAATATTTATAATATTTATAATATTTATAATATTTATAATATTTATAATATTTATAATATTTATATTAATTTTTTTTCAATATTAAGTTTTTAATAAGAAGCGATTAAATTAACTTTATAATTCATTTAAGGTTTTATTACTTTATTAGCTTATTATTAGGGTTAACGACCAGACGGCAAGCCTGCATCAGGAAACCGCGACCCCCGCATTAGGCAAGGCGCGCGTACGGGCCGGGCGCCGCTTTCGCGGAGTATAAGAACGTCGCGTCGTCTATCGCTTGCTCTTTTCTTCTTTTTTAATTTTTTTAATAATTATAAAGTCTTTAGATCTGCGATACTTGGTGCTCGCGCTTTATACGCATTCGGGCCTTCTACTTAAAATCCTACCTCTTCTTATTAAGCTCTTTTAATCGGCAACGCCGCAGCTGAAAAAACTACGCTAATAAAGTATAAGGCGGCTTTAATTAGAATCCGCGATCGCCTTTTATAACTTCAATATTACTAAGCAGCTATAATACAGATCCTCTCTTAAGTTCACCTTGCATTAACCGAGTTACGAGTTTAGCAGCGTCCAGACCGTTTCGTAATCTGCCTCGCTGTCGTATTATTACCGTCTCTTATAGCAGCGCTTTCTGGAGACTAAAATGCCGCGGACTAAGCTTATATACTTAAATATAACAGTTAATTATAAAAATGCCTTAAAACGACGCGGCTAGGCTTTTACTTAATTGGGTTTAAATGCCGCAAGTAAACAACGCGGCGGTAGCTTCTTAATAAGCTTCTTTTTTTGCCGTAGCGTATTTATATTTATTTACATTACGTAAATATAAGCTAATTTAACGCGGCAGGATCGTACGATACTCTTCTCGAGCCTCGATTTGGACTTATTAAGGATTTACCGATTAAAGCGTATTAATTATACGCTTAAAAGTTAAGACGCCAGATAGCGGGAAGACTTAAAATATATTAGTTTACTTAAAGCTTGCGGATAAGCGAATAAAGCGGTATCCGAGATCATGCGCTTACTTCTTGCTGCGATTGTTACGCTCTTCTTTTTTAGCTTTTCACGGTATTACCGACGATCGAGAGATAATATTAAGATCGGCCTATTGTAATATATAGCGAAATAAAAGTAATAGCCGCGGATAAGTATATTCTGGCTAAAGAGCGCAGGATCGACGGTATCGGGGCTTTATAGTTACGGTAGGTTTCTTTCCGCGAGAAAAGGTCGTATTATCGCCGAAATATTTTTTCACGGAAAATGCGGCAGAAAAGAGGAAGCCTAGTATAACGGGCGTATACGGCGGATTACGGAATATATTCCGGTTCTGCGAAGGTAGTGCGAGAAGCTTATATAAACACGTTAATTTCCTTATTTCTGCTATCTTTTTTTATAATCCGGTTATATAATTAATAATTAACAAAGAACTTCTCGATTACTTCTAATTATTTCCACGTTCTTAAGATAATTATTTTTATCGAATTAAAATATATTTATAAGTTAATTCCTTTACGCTTTAATAATATAATACCCCGCCGCAGACCTATTTTAAAGAAAGTCAGTATCTTTTAAGATATTATATCGAGTAATATATTATTCAGTACGCTGCGACTAATAATACTAACACCGGCAATTGCTGATAATAATAAGGGCTACAAGCCCGGGATCCGAAGTATATAATAAAGATATATTAGCTTGTAGCGATAATAACTGACTTATAAAAATCTAATCAAGTACCGGCACTATTTACGGCGGTAATAATAAAGTAAATAATAATAAAACTAACGACGACCGAAACCCCCTTACGATCGCTAATTATAAGCTATAAGCGCAGGGCTTTACAACGGGGGTTCGAGGCCCAGATAAAACAAACGGAATTAAAGAAGTAGTTATAAATAAGAAAGATAGCTGCATCGATTAAAGCAGGTCAGCGTAAAGCGATAACTTAGGCGGGAGTTTAAGTAAGTCACGCTTATATACCTTTTATTATAAAAATAAAAAGCTAATTCTTTTAATATAATATAAATAATCTAGTTATCTTTTTAAGCGACGGTAATTTAAGTACTTCTAAAGCCGAAGCTAATAACGTTAGTCTTTGCGCCGAAAGTATAATAATATCAAGCGCTAGATTTTTCAATAACTTAAAGACAGCTATCGATTCGATAACTCCGGCTCTTCTTCGCCATTCCGATAAGTAATACGATATTAATAACCTCCCCGAGCCGGCTCCGCGCTTACGGCTTGCGGAATAAAGAGATTCAACGCCAGACTCTGTAATTCCTTATATCCCTTCTTTGAACCTCTCGAGCGAGCTATTATACGATAATATTAATACGAATGCTAAGGCCACGGGCTACTCTTTGGACCTGCTTTTACGCTATTATAGAGCGTCGCCAGAAACCTAGCTTAATTAAGAAGATCGCCTTTATATTGATCGAGGCGTAGTAGACGAATACGAGATAATTAGTTATACGCTCGACACTCTCTTTATTAATAAAAGAACGAGGAAAGAATAAGAAAAAAGATAAGAGTAAGAGAAGGATAAAAGTATTAATAAATATAAAAACGAAAAGCTATAATAAGAAACGATTCTTTCAATATTAATAAATATAACTAAAAGAATTAGCGGAATTCTAAGAGTAGCTAATCGACAGCAAGCGCATTTTAATCTTAAACTATTTTTAAAGCCGAGTTAAACATTAGTAAAAAAATTCGCGGACGCCGAGAATTAAATCTGCTATTTTCGCCATTTTCGTTAAAAGGCCGCCTTTAACGCCTAAAGCCGCTTTTATAAAATTTAATAGGTCGCTAGTATTAAAAGCGCTAATTTATTTTAATAAACGCTAAGCTTAATTAAATAATTTTTATAAATATAATTTAAACGCTAAAGTATTATGATTTTTAAAAAGAAAATATCTTAGCGTTTTTTACTAACCGAATCCGGTTTACGAAATTAATTAATTCACTTAAGAACTCTATTTAAACGTATAAACATATTTACGACTCCGCGAGTACACCCGAAACCTTCTTTACGGACCGCAAGTATTATTATTAACTAAAAGACAAGACCTACGGCAAACTAAACTACGGCAAATATAAATAAAAGCCTAAAAAACACTGTATTATATATAAAAAGCAAAGATGTTAATCAACAGAGCATCCATAATATAAATAAGACGCTGTAAAAGAGGCATAAAAACGCCGGAATAATATTAAATTTAATAGTAAGTTAAGTAAGGGTTTTAATAAGAAATTATAATAATTTATCGTTAATTATAAAGGAATACAAGAAGAGTATTATAATTAATTCTTTACCGAAAATATTACCTTTAGCGGTAGTAATATATTTACATTGTGCGACTCCGTTAAAAAGGCACTAGAAGTATTATTTTACGGAAAAATTACACAAAAGGAAGCCAAAATTATAATTATAGAGCTTATAAATTAAGCCTTATTATATATTAAGTTAAGAAAGTAAAAGACACTAAAACCATTTACGGAATTAACGTAAACATAATATAATTCACGTAATTTCCATAGAATTTTAATCGACATTAGTATAACTCGTAAATTAATAATAAGCTATAATTAATATTTAGTTTATAATAAGTTATACTTTATAAATATTAACAAATTCATAATAATTAATGTTAAATTCGGCATTAGAGACGCTACTTCTATTAGCTTTATTAATATCGATACGCCGGTAGGAAAGCTCTGATTCCTCGTCTTTAATATAAAAACTTTATTTTTACTCTCTTTTATTAATATAAATAAAAACAAACTCTATTTTAATAACTTAACGAATACATTTTATAAAGAGGATAAATAAAAAGAAGTACCGATTATTCGATAATTTAATTACCCCTAGCTCTTTTAAAACAAATCAATTTATACCTTCCTTACGGACTTTATTAAATAAAATGAATATTATTTTACAAAAACGAAAATACGCCGCCTTCCTAAGCGTTTCGGCCATCCGTCGGTAAAACGCCTTTAAAATCTTCTTAATAGAACAGGCCATAATATTAATATAGATACGCTAAAACATATAACTAAGTATTATAAGGAATGTTAAAAGCATAGAAAATCACTTAATAAATTCCGCTTTACTTTAAGAAATAATGCCGACTTTAACTACTATGTCTCCGTTAATATTACTATAATTAACGATATAAATATAGTTTATATAATAGACTAATCGACACGTTTCCAAGCCAGAAGATGGCTTAAGAATACGATAATAAAACACATATAAGAAAAGATTAAGGAATACTAAATTAATACGTATTTAAGACTATTAAATATACTTATACACGACTAAGGATTTTAATTTATTAATAGCGAATTTAATTAATACGCTACTTCTATAGGAATTATAATAAAACCTGTCCTTACAGAAGCCTATTACTTTATTGATTAAGTAAAGCATTATTATGTAATTTTAAAGCGTATTTATAATATTGTTAAATTAAAATCACTAAGCTTATCTAAAGAAAGCGCATTATAAACAGCTCTTAAAGCAATTAACGATACAGTAAGACTTAACGACTTAATACTAATATTACTCGTTTTCAGCGCTTTCTCTTATATAATAATAAAAGATACTTTATTAAAGACTGTATTAAAGAGAGCCGCCGTATATAAAAAAGCTATAGTAAAAGTTCGAAAACTTAACGTATAATTATAAGTTAATAAAGCACTGCATACCCGTAACGGGCTAAGTATAATAATTATTAAGGACTTATTAATTTAGTCTTTAATTATAATATATAAAAAAAGACCCGGAAAGAAAAGTAGTAAATAAATAGGACCACACACGTTATTAATAACTTAAGGAGAAGACTACGTTATATAAATTAATAATAAGGCCGTAACCTTACGCTTAACGTCTATATAACCGTTTTTATAAAAAACACAAAGTAACGTGGAGTCACTATAAGAAAATTACTAAAAATTATAACTAAAACTAGTTAATAATACTATATTATTAAACGTAACTCTCGCACCTACGCGACGTAAAGGCAGACCACGTATCGTACGACACAATGCTATTATATACGTTAACGAAGAGCTAAATTACGAATATTCGCGACAAAAAGAAATCGACGGATTAATTAATAATTAAACCTTTAAGTTTATAAATTATTACGATATTCTCGTCGGTGTTAAAATATTTAACTCACGCTTTGTCGACGAAGTCAAAGACGTAGGCATATTAAATGCTTATTATAAGAAGTCAAGACTTATTATTTAAGTATATAACGACAAAGGAAAGACAACTATATTAACTTAATTACCGATAATTTAACGTATAAGGTAGAGAATCTTACTTTATTTAATAATAATATTCCTAAAGCATAAGCTTTACCTACGGGACATAACTTAAGCTTATATACAATTAAATACAGAACTCGTCCGTGAAATCTACGTCTAAACACTAAAGGGCGTACCTTAATAAAAAGGCTGCTTCTTTCGCGTTAGAAAACCATTATATAAAGTATTAAAATTAGAAAACCACTAGTTTAATACTTAATATAAACATTATAAGGTTAAATTTATACTAAGAACTCAACGTTTAACTTCTGCCTTATGTATATTAATAACGAAAACAGTTTTGGCGTCGTTAATTTATAAACCGATAATACACTCTTCTTAATAAACAATAAATTTATAGCTAAAGAAAAAGAAAAATTACTAAAATTAAAAAAAAAAAGGCAAAACCATAAGAAGAGCTTACAGTAAATTATACTCTTAAATTTAATAAAGGAATAATTACTCTTAACACCGATACTAGTATATACTTAAATTAAACACAATAGACTGAATCTTTATAACTTATTTAAGAGAAAGCAATAAATATAACCGGCACTAAAGGCAAAGTCACTAAGAACGCTACTCCAAAAGAGTAATACGTTATATAACAAGCCCGCGGAGCTTATCTTAATATTATTTCGCAACCTAAAACCGCGTTTAACTTATTACGTATAATATAAGTAATTAATATTTAGTATTATTACGTTAAAGAATTAAATAAAAGACTTTAATAGCAGAAGGACAACAGCGGCAAAGGCTTATAATTCGTTAAATTAAAGACTACTAGTGTATAAATAGCTGTCTTCACAGACAAAAGCTTCGCTAATAACGCCGACTATAGCTCGTAAATCGGTTTCGTTATTATTACTATTAATAAAGACGGAAAAGCTAATATACTTTATTAATTAAATATAAAGTGCAAGAGAATTACCCGTTCCGTATTAGCCTTAAAACTCTTTATAATAAGCAACAGCTTTAATATAACATTAACTATTAAGTCAATATTTAAGGCAGTACTTAATACGACTATTTCGCTACGTATTTATACGGATTTCAAATTAATTTACGATTATATCGTTAAGCTAGGCACAACACAAGAAAAGAGATTAATAGTCGACCTTATGTGCCTTCGCTACAGCTATAAACGTAAGGAAATCGATAGAATTAATTAAATTAACGGAATTAGTAACCCCGCCGACGCTATAACTAAGTCAAAGGCTTGCTCAGTACTACGTGAGCTAATCGAGACTAATAATTTCGATGCCAAGTTGATTGAATGAGTAAAGAGAAAGGCAAGCTCTTAAAGAAGAGTTACTAATATATAAATAATAATATTCACGTAATATTCACAAAACTACGTAAATACGGAGGATAAGTTAATATAGGGGTTATATGTCGCAGGAAGTAAATAAAGAGCATTAGACGCTAGCCACTTTAGGACTAGCCTATGACGAGAGCCTCTTATATAAAGCTCTCGTCGACACCTTAAAAATAGCTCTTTAGACTTGAATAAATACATGGAATGCAACCAAAGCTTTATACTTTGTAATCGAGTCTTACCACGATTGACTAAGTTGTTACCTATTACCGGGAGGGATAGGCAACATAGTGCAATAACAATTTCGAATTCTTTAATATTGCTAATATGTTTCTAGGAGGCTTAAATACCTTGACAAAAAAAAATGGTTATCAGAAATCTAAATTAGAGCGATTCTTTACAATCACAAAGTTAAGCTAAAATATTAATTCGACATATTCTATTAGAGTGTTATAGTGTAGTAGAGGTCAGAAGTTGGTAGCTTTAGTGAAGATTTTGGTGATTCTAGGTCGTGCACACGGAAATCCTACACCCACTTTTGAGATAGTGGCTAACACGAGGCACATCAATAGACTCGAAGCCCTACCTTTTTGTGCTGGATTTCCTGGCGTCTGGAGGTGCATAAATTTTCACTCGATGCTTCATAACTTAGCAAATGAAATGTGTGTTAAGAACAGCCGGGTGAACAATACATGCAGAGTTGAGCGACGTGTTTGCCGAGGCTAGAAGATAAATTGCCTTTACCCACTATGACAAAGGTGTCACAGTTTATTTGTCACCGTATAACCTATGTTTAGAATGGAGGTAAGAAATGAAGTGAATAGGGTAGGAGTTTAAGAAAGAATTTCCGTTATCAAAACTACTTAAGGCGGTTTAGGAAATCCCACCCCCAAGGTATGATGTGGAAATGATAGTATGTAGCACCATTACACCAGCCTATCTAACAAAGCTAGAAGTCTCTAGAAAGTAAATATACCGTGTCGCCATGCGACATCTACTCGCTACGCATGGAATGGACACTCCCACTACAATCGGATTCTTCGCCAGTTGGGGTCTCCTCTGCCAGCTTCACGCTAGCATTGGACCACACCGACGATACAGAGCTAGATGACCTAATACGTTTGGGAATCGGCAGAGCTGGATACATTAGAGCTAGTGAATTCCAGGACCGAGATCGACTTACCAGAGGTCACACGGAGGGCGTACTGCTTGCAAAGGTTATTTCCGGCTTCCAAAGCATTCAGCTTGTCAGTGATTTCCTGCCTATGCAATCTCTTTTCCTCCGTTTCCGCCGCGATCTTCTTCACGAGGTCGGCATCCATGGCAAAAACTGACTTGGGGCAGAACATGGATGGCAAGCCGGACGCGATGATCGCTCGAACGACAAGGTTCGGCACGTTGTCAATGAACAGTTTCATGGCAACCTATTTGGAGACTATTCAGCTACGAACTCATCGTACATGTTGCTACACCTACCTTGTAGAATGCTTCCATGGCATTGAATGTAGATCCGGCAGCAATACGATCCATGTCAGGCTCGATATTTTGACGCATCATTTTCACTAGCCGCGGAATGTCGTCTTCAGTCATCTCAAGGCTCTCAAATGCTTCCTCAAACACCCGGGTAGTCTTGGCCTCTGATTGTTCCCGTTGAAGCTTATTGTAGTTGTCGGTAAAGTAGTGGTTTCTCGTCTCGGGATGTTCTTTATGAACCGCCAAGAGCTCGTCGAGTTTGGCGTATGCCAGCACCAGCCTCTGATCCATGATAGGATCAAGCAGGTGCCGTAGCAGAGCATCGCTCACCGTAGCGTCTGTCAAGTACTGCAGTGCCTGCTCTACAAAGCTCTTTGTTATAGTCCAGACATGCTCAATGTATTGCCGTGCTAAACCTTCCCACGGCTGGCTATACTCGCGGAAGACTTCGCCAACCAGGAGAGGGTTTGGGAGGCCCGGCAGCTACAGGACACAACTTAGCACATGTTATAATTGTCTGGGCGGGTTCTTACTTCACGGCCGCGACTCTTCTTCAACAACTCGCGCACTGCTTCTACCGCTTCTGCTCGGGTTCGGTGAGTTTTCCGTTTACTTTCCCCATCTACAATCTTCCACTTTGCCCCCTTTGTTCGGATTTCTTCCTCGAATTCTATTCCTCGGTTCGCAATCATAGCTGACAGGCGTCGGTCGGGAGACTGATTCACGAAGAAGTTGTGCTCGTAGTCACCTTTGGTCGCAGCATCACAGAGCGATTGAAAGTCATCGCTCAGGTCAACGAGAAAAGTTTTCTGATCATCAAGAGTGACTCGAGTAGGGCCGAGCTTTTCCAAGCCCTGCCGACAGCTCAAGATCCCAACCTCTATATCCTTAATCAATTGTGGAAGCTCGGCTTTGATCTGTCCAAAGAGCACAGTACTCAGACGTTGACGCAAGTTTGCAATTCCCAAATTGGCCCCGGGAAGAGTTCGAAAATTACTCTCGGCCAGGAACAGCGCCTCTACGACATCCCGGTCCTGCTCCTTGTCACCGGAGTCGAGATTTCGGACCACATGCCAGCCAAGGGCGAATTCTACCTGTTCGTTCCGAGCAAGGCTTAGAAAGAGCTTCTCGCCATCGCTGCCATTGACGAGCTGGTCGGGCTTCGTGATGACACCAAGAGTCCGTAGCCCTTGAGGATCAACCTCTCGAGCTTTCTTGAGGACCTAGCAAGTGTTAGCTTCTGCTTACCTGACGCATTCAGGTGAACAATTCACAATTTGATTTGGGAAGTCGTTTTTGGCCGATACAACTGCGAGGATAATACTCCTTGGGTTCGCCATATACTTAGCGACGAGGTTCGTGACTAGTTCTACATCATGTTCAGTCTGATGTTTGTTGTGCGAGTGTATCAGGCCCGGAAGATCTACGATGGTGAGTTGCGGCTGCGTGGGCCCAGAGATCTCGACTCGTAGAATATCTTCGGTGAAAGCGTTCCCACCAACTGATAGAAGGCCCATAGCATCCTTGGCTTGCTCGAACAGAGTGACAAAGTCGTCTAGGGAGGAAACTTCGTGCCGAAACTGCCAAAGACGGTCTTGCTCGGATGACGACCGGCTCTTCCCAGGGACCTGGATTATTGGTATAGTGAAACTTAGATCGGATAAGGAACTTACCAAAGAGACTCTGATTTCAGCGTCGGCGGCTCGACGCAAGATAACCTCCGTTGCAAACCGCGTGCAGAGATTATCTTTCCGCGGGAAAGGAACTCCAGAGATGGCTTCGAGGAGGGAGCTCTTGCCGCTTGACTGATCCCCGCAGACAATCAATTGAGGTAGGGCAGTGAATTCACTTAGTCCCTCTGCGCGAAGTGA